>PPND03000034.1:0-105913 GCA_003708095.3 Saturnispora dispora | reverse complement strand
TACAGATCTGAGCTAAGTCATTCCCGATTTGGAAACATAATTAGTAAGTACAATAAGTAAAGGTATGAGTCATAATCATACTTGACATATATATAAGAGTGGACCAACATTGTCCACCAAATTATATTACATACTTTATAACCAATCTAATTTATTATTACGAGCCGAACAACTAATATCGAGCTTAGTTGTTAACTGTATTCATAACAAAAAGAAGAAAAGCCGTTCTAGTATAGTGGTTAGTACAAGTCGTTGTGGCCGACTAGACCCAAGTTCGATTCCTGGGAACGGCATTTTTTTAAAATTTAGTTTTTTACTGAGATTTTTATGTTATCTCATATTTAGGTAAAATCAAATTTTCAAATTTGTTACCTAATATAAAAAATAACCATATAATCACTTATTTTAGATATTGAGATTAGAAAACAGACTCAAAGACCAAATGGCTTCTAATGCTCCCAAAAAGAAGCCAACTGTTGCGAAAAGGAAACAGTTCAATATGTTTCCTTTATTGCATAGGACAGTTGGTATTAGTTCTAAGAAACCCATGCAATTGATGTTTTTACCACCAAGTACAAAGTCACCGCTATTTGTTTATAATAATGGATATGATCAGAGGTCGTTTCTCAGTTTAGCAGAAAGTAATAACAGTCAAAATAGTACCAGTACTTTCAGATCTTTGCCAAGTACCATTGAAGCGACAGACGATGAATTGCAGAGTATCAATGCATGGCTCGAAGAGGAACGTGAAAGAAGAAGTTTAACAGGCGATATCGAGGTCAACTATGGGTCAGTCAATCCAGAGTCAGAGTACCTCAACGAGAACACCGAGGACTTTGGTAGTACCAGTATTTATAATAGCGTTTCAGCTGCCGGTAGACCTAACTCAAGAAAATCTATCGTTAGCATAGAGGCCATTATTGATGACGAAATTGAAGAAGACTTTGCCAACGAAGTGGTCACTTCTGAAAAGGAAATGAAGAAGTTGGTTCGATATTCCATTCCGTTGATGTTAACGTTCTTTTTGGAGCAAATATTTTCTTTGATATGTGTTATCTTTGTGGGTCACTTAGGTAAGGAACAACTAGCGGCAGTTAGTATGGCATCTATGACATCCACAATTGTTTTTGCTATTTTTGAAGGTATCGCAACAGCATTAGATACACTTTGTCCTCAAGCCTATGGTAGTGGCCAGATTGAACATGTCGGTATTCACACACAAAGATGTAGTCTCTTTTCATTGGCTGTATTTGTACCAGCTGCACTATTTTGGTGGTTTAGTGGATTCTTCCTAAGCTTTATATTGGAAGATGAAAAGGTCATTGAACTAACCCAAACATTTCTCAGAATCTTGATTTTAGGTGGTCCTCCTTATATCCTATTTGAAAATGGTAAGAGATTCTTACAAGCTCAGGGGATTTTTGATGCTTGCACTTATATTCTTTTATTTACGGCACCTTTCAACGTTTTTCTGAATTGGCTCTTCGTTTATTACTTAAATTGGGGGTATGTGGGTGCTCCTATTGCCTCTGTGATTAGCTTTTGGACATTGTTCCTCCTGCTGGTACTTTATGTCATATTTATTGAAGGTGATGAATGCTGGGAGGGATTTACTTTCAAAGCCCTTACACAATGGTGGGATTTAATCCAGTTAGCAGTTCCTGGCGTCATTATGATGCTGGCAGAGTCTCTAGCATATGAAATTTTGACCTTATTAGCTTCTTATTTTGGTACCTCAGCCTTAGCAGCACAATCTGCTCTATCGTCATTAGTATCTTTGCTATATATGATCCCTTTTGCGTTGTCAGTTGCATCATCAACTAGAATTGCCAATTTTGTAGGCGGCAATAACATAAAAGGAGGAGAAACTGGTATTAAAGTAGGTCTCATGACTGCGTTGTTAATAGGTTCAATCAATGGAGGACTGATCTGGATATTTGGTGATCAAATTGGTAAGTTATTTACTAAGGATGAAGAAGTTTTGAGAATGATTAGTAACTTAAGTTGGTTAATTGCTGTATTTGTGACGTTTGATTCTCTTGTTTGTATGGAAAATGGAATATTAAGAGCACTTGGTTTACAATCAATTGGTGGTATATTTAGCCTCGTTGGATATTACCTTATTTCAGTTCCGCTGGCTTTTTTTCTAAGTTTCCATTTAGACTGGAGCTTAGAGGGGCTCTGGATTGGGAACTTTGTTGGTTTAGCTTCGATTGGTATCATGGAAATATTTTATATCAAGGAAGTCGATTGGGAAACGGTTATTCAGATTGCAAAGGATAGAATTGAAAATAATTGAGGGAGATGATAGAAAAAGTTTAGAGAAGGTTATAAAAGCTATTTAATTGATTTCAAAAACGACTGAATATCAACATTATTTCGCTTTTCATTATTAGCATCGGATGAATAGTCGTCCCAAAGTTTGATTAGTTTTTGTTTTTCAGTAGATTCCAAAACTAGCTTCTGTTTTATGGAATCAATTTCCTTGTTAGAGGTTTGTAATTGGTGTTTCAAAGAGTTTATTATGTTGTTATAGTGTGAATCTCTTGAATCTAACTTCGATTTATAAAGAGCCTTCAACTCCTGGACTTTTGTTTCGTGTTTTTGAGCATACTGGATATATAAATAATTGGAGAGTCTATCAATTTCTGCCTGTGATTTGAATTCTAAATTATCATTGGTGGTACTTAAGTTCTCAATCTGGGATTTGAGAGTTTCTATTTCGCTTTCAAACTGTTGTTTGATATTTGCGTTTATTAATTCGATAGCATTCAATTGGTTATTCAGTTGATTTGAGTAGTCAATTAGCTTTGATTGGCGATTTTTATAATCATTCGACAATTCTACCTGTTCTAAATATCTATTTTCCATTTCAACTAAATTCTTATTCAGGCTATCAATTTGCTCTTTGTAGATTAAGTTTTCATTTAAGAGTATTTTCATTTGCAGCTGTAGTTCCTCTATCTTGATGTTGGAATTGTTTAATCTAAGTTGAGTATCATTCAAAGAATTATTAGCTTTCAAATTCACGTCCAGTAGTGAGTCAATCTTTGATTGTAGTTCTGACAATGTAGACTTATAGTTAGAATGGATAGAGTCTATTGAGTTTATCAAGCTTGGTACTTGAGGTTCAGCATTGATGTTTGGATCTGAAGACGCGTTTAAAATTGCCTTCAATGGCTCATTTTGAAGTTGGTTTGTTCCAGATAGTTGGCTAGATATTTGTACTGAGACGTCAGAGTCGCAATCGTACGTATTGTCCATTTCAAAGCTTAGTTAAAACAAAAATAAGCTTTTGTTTTCAATTTTTGAAGTTGATGCTTTTTTGTATCTTTAGTTGAAGTTTTTTTAGCCTTTACTCTCTCTTAGTCAAAAGGCAAGACACTTTGATTGCTTTGTGAATTGGGGAGGATGTCAAACGAATCTGCATTAGAGCTCTACGAGCGTGTTATAAGTGCTGTGATTGAGGAGAGTAGACAGGATTTCGACGATTGCGGTGTGGATGAAGCGACACTGGCAGAATTAGGTACTCTTTGGCGTGAAAAGTTGCAACAGACACAGAGGTTTAAGCAGACACAGCATCAAACACAGTTGGACGAATTAGTCCAGGATGGCAACAAAGCTGACCATGAAAATACCAATAGCAATAACATAACTGATAATATTAAGAAGGAACAAAATAAAGATAGTCATCTCTCTACTACAGGCTCCTCACGTACAAATCGACAGGTTGATATGGACGACGAAGAGATTCACGAAAGCGATGATGAGGACGAAGATGAGGAAGACGACGATGAGGATGAAGATGAGGGCGACGTTATTTTGTGTCTTTACGAAAGAGTACAACGTGTGCGGAATAGATGGAAATGCCAGCTCAGAGAAGGTATGGCAACACTACAGGGCCGAGATTATGTATTTGCCAAGGCATCAGGTGACTCTGAATGGTGATGTATTAAATGGGGCTTGAGTTGGAGCAGGGTACAAACTACTAATAGCTTTTCCTTTAATGGAAGAAGTGACACTACCAATTTATTTATGATAATTCTGCTTTCTATTGTTATTACAATGACGTTTAAAAGATATAAAAAGAGTGCAAAAGATATTTGAGTTAAATTAACTTTTCCCAATATTGGCTTTAACGCTATTCTTTCCCAATCATCACCTTTTGTATGTTATATGTACAGGATTATTTGATATATCTCTTAACTTATTTATTATTTAATTTACAATAAGGAATTTGTGTCTTCTTTCTAACGAAACTCTCAATAGAAAGGAAACCAAAATGATCTTTTCGATTTTTGCTGCTGAACTTGTATTTCCTGTTGTTTAAATGTATCTTCTAGTTGTTTAATCAGTCCCTTTTGCTCTAGTTGTAGCTCATCTACTCTTTTCTCTCTTTCTAACAACCACCAAAGAGCATGACATGAAACACAAACTGCACTTGCTAGCAAAATTGCAGTTGTTATCGGTCTCTTAAATTCACTGATCGACGCCACTCTTTTCATCTCATATTGCTCCCACTGTTTCCTCATATGATCTGCTGCACGCTTCTTTTCAATGCCCTCAACCTTCACCATCTTGCTTTGAATTCTCTTTAACCTCTCTTCGATTTCTGCACTCCTTGACTTCATCTCCAGTGGGTTTTTTGGCTGGTATAACGATGATGTCACCTGTTCATGTTCTCTGTATACAGATTCAGGAAGCTGAACCATTGCTTCTATCTAAACTTTGAATATTTCGCCCTATTAACGATTCAAAGAATACTTGGGTTTAAAATTTTCTGTTTTTTTCAAACTTTATCGATGTAACGACGATAATGGATATTCTATTGATATTGCTATGAAGCAAATGAGGTAAGCGTTTATTAAAGAAGCAGTCCTAAACTTATCAAGTGCCAGTGAGTTGTACAAAAAGGCGAAGCCACGTAAGCTGTAGCACATACTTTATCTGAAAATAAGATTGGTAAAATTAAACATCTTTAATATATATATATATAAACAAACACAAATTGAAGTATAAAGTATCAACCAATTCAACCACTCAATTATTTAGTGGCAACTAAAAGTTATGTCAATCAAATATACGCAGGTGAAATGGATATTAAAAGTATTTTAAGGTGACCTTGGATCTAAATTCTTCAGCAACTTCAGACAAGACGGACTTGGCAACAGTAGCATCAGCACCCTTCAACTTACCAGCAACTTCACCTAATTTCAAATCATCAAAGACTTCTAGAAGAGCATCAATGTCGTTATCGATAACGGATGATTGGGAAGCATCACCGAAGTAATCGTTCTCCTTAGCAGCACCTCTGACAGCTCTCTTGTTCTTCTTCTTTGCAGACTTAGCAGCTTCCTTAGCCTTCTTAGCAGCTTCCTTGTCATTCTTGGCCTTGGATTCGGCCTCTTCTTTAGCCTTGGCTTCTGCTTCTTCTTTAGCCTTGGCTTGTTCAGCAGCTTCTCTTACACCAGCTTCTCTGTCCCACTTCTTCTTAGCCTTTTCAGCCTTTTCAGCTTCCTTAAAAGCATTGATTCTTGGGTCCTCCTTTTGAGCTCTCTTGACTAGGTCAGATAATCTCTTATTGTCTTCGGTCTTCTTCTTCTTTCTAGCATTGTTATTCTTCTTTTCAATATAACGCTTGTGGTCTCTGTTGGAAGTGTCATCTGGAACATCTTCATCCAAGAATTCGAAACTTCTCCAAGAATCAAAGTTATTCCAGAACTTGTAAAATGCGTCAACTTCAGCCTTGGAAGCTGAAGAATCACCTAAAGCTGGAACTGGTTGTTTGTTAGAGAATCTAGATTCAGATTCGAAGACAGGACCCCAAGCCTTGAAAAATTCATCACCCTCAAGTTTACCAGTAGGAGGCTCAACATGTGCTTCCTCATCAACGGAATCAAATTGTCTTCTTTTACCTTGGTCCAACAGGGTTTCGTATGCCTTTTGAATGATCTTGAAAAAGCCATCTTGGTCTAAACCACCCTTGGCACCCTTCTTATCAGGGTGATGTTGTAAAACAGCTCTTCTGTGGGCCTTGACGATTTGTTCAGGAGTAGCACGGTGTCTCAACTTAGACATACCTAAAACGGCATAAAGATCAGCGGACTTCCAATCCCTTGGATCGTGGGTAAGAAGCTCCTTGTCAGTGATTTCAGCATCAAACAATTCTTCATCAGAGTCCTTAGTCTCAACGGTAACAACGTTTTGGGAGGCAACGTGTTGTTCATATTCAGACCAAGAGTGGCCCTTGAGAGTACGGGTAGCGTGCGCAAGGAAGTAAGGACCAACTGGTTCAATAGGTCTCTTGACACTGGAGCTAAACTTAGATGTAGCAGCGGAACTGGTGCCGGCTGATGCAGCTGGTAACACAAACATTCTTAATGAAGAGCAAGTTGAAGAAGAAGAAGAAGAAGAAGTTGAAAATTTTTTTCTCTAATATAGGAAATATTTCGTATCAAGAAGAAGCATAAGGGATGAAAAGTGTCATCTACTCACAATGTACTCAACCAACATGGATTGTTGGTGCACTAGCGGGTGATAAAAGTAATATGGACCAGCTCAGTGGGTTTTTAGACAAGAAAAGCAGTACGAACAACGGAGAAAAGACCCTTCTTGTTTCAATTTTCAATGGTATCGATCATTATCAGCGTTGGATTGGCAAGAATAACTGCAAAATAGAGTTTCATTCCCTTCTCACCGAGCCTGAAGTGAAGAAAATTGGGCAGCTCAAACTCAAAATCCAGCAGTGGAGCAGGGATTGTCATAGAATCGTTATCGATGGAATCCAAATGATACCTTCTCTACTGAATTGCAGTACCCAAGAGCTCTTCAACACATTGACACAGCTGGAGGACTTTATGCAAAGTGGTGACATATGGGTCACAATGTCAGCGTCACCGTCTAGCGATAATACCAAACTTAAAATCAATTTGATCCACTGTTCACAGATAAGTGTTGAACTTATGCCTTTAAACACAGGTAGAGCAAACGATGTTTCTGGAGTTGTCAGGGCTCTGGAACCAGGGAGCCAAAAAGCACTCAGAAAGCTATACTTGATTTCAAAGGAAGCACAGGTGACGTTTCTGTAACTTTGGTGTATATATTGTATATTCTATTATGAACTTTTTTTCCTATAGAAATAGCGTATGCTTACTTCTTCGGAAACCAAGAGGAAAGAAGGTCAATGAACTCATCAGAGGGAGAAGAGGGAGATGACTTTGGGAACTTTGAAGGTGCTGATGTTCACTTGGAATTTAACTACGATTTATTCGATCGTATAATAGGTCCCATGGAGTTGCAAGAAGAAATACCAGAAACGAACTTGATTGATCTGTTGAGTTCCACAGGTGACTCGTTCAGAATGTACAATCAACTAACATCGGACAATAGGCAGATATCTGTTGATGTGCCAATAGTGACAGTAAACACGCAGAATCAAGTGAAACAGCTGAACACCATAAGGGAGGCTTCCTTCGTCGTCAATAACTGGATATCCGATGAAAACAGATATATCGTTTCTAAAAGCAATCCAACTAACTTGAACATCTTCCAATGGCATATAGATGGTGCAGGTGATGCGGCAGATTATGCTAAGGAACAGGAGGATCATCATAACAGAGATATTGACACTCCGCAAAAGAACTTGAGTGAAAAGCTCTTAAAGCAGGCAAGCAAGAGTTGCAATAGGCTGCAAGTGCAGCGGCGGTTGGAGCAAAGAGAATGGCTGCAGAAAAGAGAGAAGAAATCAAGTAACACACCAGAGGTAGAGTCTACAACTGGAAAGGATGACACTGCTGATAATTCCAGACAGTCGATAAACGAAACAAAGAAGAGGTCTAAGTGGCTGCTATTTGGTAGTGCCAAGTCAAAGAAGAGCATTCAAATATCGAAGGATCATATTAAATCAGACAATGTGAAAGTTGAAAAAGACAATGGGTTAGCATTTAAGGATGAATTGAACTTCAAGGAACACAAATCAAAAAATACAAGGAGAAAAGACAAGGTGGATGAAGAAGGTAGTGACACAGACGAAGAAGAGGAAGAAGAAAAGGCCAATGATGGTTATGCCATTCTTGGAGAAGGCAATAAGGATATCGAAGAAGAGGAAGATAATCTGAACGATTTTAGTTTTGGAGGGGAAACGAAAGTGGCAGAAGTGGCAACTTCTCTTCCATCCTTTGACAAAAGCGTTCCGCATGCAAATTGTATTCAAGCCAGTCCGCCAGCAAGTGGCACGGAGCCCGTAATCAAGAATGAAAACTTAATTGATTTATAAATAAATTATACTTCATACAGAAAGATATAAACAGAGGAGTAATTGGATTTTTTAATAGGAGGGTTAGAAGCATAATCGATCTTTGTATAGAATTCACCACGGTAGGAATTTGCAAAGCTATATATAGGACAGATGAAAAAAATGATGGGGTAAACTAACTAGTCAGAAAGTTACTGCTTCTTGGCTACTGTTGGATAATACTCGTAAAACCAGATTTGTCTTGGTGGGAATTCTGTTGGGGTTCTAAGTTCTAATGGAAATCTCTTACCGTAACCATGTTGGTTAGCAATTTCGAACAACTTTGCATTTTCATTTTTAAGATCTTCCATCGCTAATGACATCTTGTTATACTGATTGACCAGAGTTTCGTTTTGAGCTTTCATCTTCAGCTTTCTCATATGTGACCAGGCTTTCATGATTGTCTTATGCTTGATATAATCTTCATTACAAAGTTTCAGTAATCTTGGTTGTTTTCTACCAGCTGATAAAACTGAAAGTTGGTTAATTACCCTTTCAACTTGAGGTGAAAGAGCTTTCTCTCTCTTATAACGCACTTGCTTAACTGCAGGTGAGAACTCTATAGCAGTGGTCTTCAAGCTTACTCTGAACATTGTATCTTTGATTAAAATGCAAGAATCAGTTCAAGAAAGGTGTTGAAAAAATTGGCTGAAAAATTTTGGTTTGAATCTTGGTTTCCGTCAATTTTGTAACCATATTGCTTTAATACTTCTATTTCGTAACTGTATTATCAGTAGAATAAGTTCCTCTTAATTAGTGGTTTAACATGGTCTAGAATTTGTTGTTGTTCTCCCCTTGTTGAGTACTTTGTTAATTTGTAATAATACACCTGCATAGCTCACCAGACAAAATCTGTAAGCTTCTTTTACGGGACCATTGTTGGGCTATTCTCTTACTTTGTATTACTGATATTTGAAAGTAAATGATATGCAGCTTACTCATTATTGATGTTTAGTTATACCTAAATGAATTGTTAACTTTTTTCTCAAAAGCTGTGAAAGAAAGTGAGCATTGGTGCAGTATGTCAGCAACAAAAAGCTTTTAATATATCGAAAGGATATAGTCTCATTTTGAATGAAAAAATACAAAGAAACAAACGAATTAAGATTACAAAAAATACTCAGATTTATCACCAAATACTAATGTTAGCCGACTAGTAAAACAATATGAAAGAGATTCATAATTGGGCTTACTGGTTACATTGCCATGTTGATACTATATAGAGGTAGCGACTGTTTAATTGGTATAAAAATACCACGCAGCTTTAAGTCTGTTAGCTGTTATCCTTATTGCTTCTTCTTGCTCTTTTGTAACTTTGCAATTGTAAAAAAAACTGCTCGGTTCTTACATTGACAAGATAACAATATGCAAAAAGTATAGGTTCCATCTTAAACTTTTCAATAACAAGCATCAATGTCTCTGTTTTATTCCCTCAACTTCTTAGCAGAAGCTGAGATATGTTTTAATCACATTGATTATATTAGAAATCCTAGAAGTAACTGGCAGTAACCAAAAAATGATAGAATTTCAATCTAAAAACTCCTAGAATTCGAAAAGTTCGTTTAAGACAAAAGAAATACGGACTTGAATCTAAATTTATTGCATACCTAGTGAGCTCTTTCAAACCTTGTATAATTTAAGCAAGTATATGAATGCGCAACAAAACAAGAAAACATGAGACATCGTTACCAATAGCCTCAACGGAATAAGTATCGGTTAGCAAATTCAATGTGGAAAGTTTTTCTAAAGTATTTGACCATTAACGTTGAGCATTTTGGCCTTTAAGAAATCATTTACAATTATTAATAAAAGCCACAGCTTGCCGCATGATAAGACAAAAGGTTTAAGAACACTGTAGAGCTCGCACTACAAGAGTGACACAAATAGAAAAATTTAATGATCACCGTTATTTTTAGCTTTATTTTCTTTTCCTAGTATTGATGAAATCTATGTACATCATAATATTAACTGAGCATAATAAATGCATGTTTACAATAAGATGTTGAAGAGATTTGATAGAAATGAGCGTAAGACGTAAACGCAAGCTTTATTCACAAATAAACCGTAATGCGTCGGTAATACAAATAATTATCGAAGTCGATCGAGACTTTTAGTATGACTAATCGACAAACTAATTTAGAAACTAATCCTTAATCCGAAATAATATAAATAGTCAACACATTTGACTTTACATTAATTTATAATTAATTTATAATTAACGGTTTGAGTAATAAACTCTGGATTTATCAAGTATAACTTTCAGACATGCAGTTATGAGTATCGAGTTCTTTAATATTCCTTAATTTTTGAAATAATACTTGTATATTAAATTGTCGCTCACCCTACAGAAACATGTTACAAAGGCCCGTTAGGTTGTTTGTAGGAATTGGTATTAGTTTTAACTAATATAAAAGTTGATTCTTATAAATATAAATATCATGAGCAAGGTTATTTTGTGAGCTTTTTATATTGTTTCGTTTATCAAGCAATCTTGGAAACATCTGACATCTGATCTCCTGATCGCCTGGTACTTCGGTCAACAGAACCTCGTACCGGAGATACTCTTAAATCCTTTAATAGATACGGTTTCCGTTAAGTGTCAGATGCTTCTCCATTTTGACAATTGCTCGTTTACCAATTTAATTGGGAAGTCTATTCACGTGACTAGTCGTTCTTACTTCGTAACAAAACATGAAAAGGGCGTGTGGCGTAGTTGGTAGCGCGCCTGCTTAGCATGCAGGAGGTCTTGGGTTCGACTCCCAACTCGTCCATTATTTTTTTAAATAAAACTTTATGTCATCATATATACGTGCTGGGTGGCAACAGGACATTAAGGATCTATTGAGTGTTCACAATGTTAAGTTTTTAATGACTTTAATGGAGCGGTACGACTATCTATATATTAAATTTGGATGTCTTCAAAAAAAGGAAAAAAAAGTTTTTATTGAGGAGATAATTGATAACCTTAATGCCTATACCATATGTGCAGTGTAGCCAATGCCGTAATGGCTATTGGCTCAGTTGAACAAACATAGTGTTACCAATTGTTATTTCATATTCGTGTTTGCTTGATTTCAGAATGAATTTCACAGAAGCGAAAGATCTGAGATTCTTTTGAATGTCTTTTCTTTATCGTGATAATGTCTTCCAAAGATCTGAAACCGATTGTTCCAGCTGGATGGGTTGCAGTTTGGGATGAAGAATACAGTGAATGGTTCTATGTGAATGAAGCAACTAAGAAATCACAATGGGAAGCGCCTCAAGGAACGACATTTCCGCAATCCCAAACTGCTCCACCGGCCTATGAAACCTCTGGTAGAGGGGCACAGGAACAACAGCCAAGATACCAACAACAACAGCCAAGATACCAGCAACAACAGCCAATGTACCAGCAACAACAACCAGTGTATCAACAACAACCAATGTACCAACAGCAACAGGCCATGCAGAAGAAAAGCGGTGGATTTGGCAATTTGATGGGAGGTGCTGCATTAGGTGCTATTGGTGGTCTCATGTTAGGCAATATGTTCGAATCCGGTGAACATCACTACGAAGACCAAATGTATGAGGACGGCTACCAAAACGGATATGACAATGGGTTTGGAGACGGTAACAACTTTGATGGAGGGGGAGATAATTTTGGTGGAGGAGACTTTGGTGGAGGCGGTTTTTAGAAGCAATATTTACAAACTCTTATAGGTTAATTTGACGCAGTATGTTAAACATATTTTTACATATTCAATGTATCTTTTTATTCAATGGGTGACACTAAAACAGGTCGCCACTTAGCTGCAGGATTCATTGGAGGACTCACATCTGCTGTGGCCCTCCAACCCTTGGACCTAGTGAAAACTAGGGTGCAACAAAGCCCAGAAGCATCGATTAGATCCATCTTAAAATCAATTAATCACCCGTTCGAGCTTTGGAGAGGAACAATTCCTTCTGGTTTGAGAACCTCTGTTGGCTCTGCGCTGTACTTAACCATGCTCAACTTTTCTAGGACTCAAGTGGCACTGTATTCAAAGAATTATAAGATTGGTGGTTCTTCCAGGTTGCCCCAGTTAACTGTCATGGAAAATATGCTTACCGGTATAGTTGCGAGAGCAAGTGTTGGTATACTAACAATGCCTATAACGATAGTCAAAATTAGATTTGAATCAAACCTTTACAATTACAAATCAATGTTGGATGCAGTAAACTCAATATATAAGACGGAAGGATTTAAAGGATTTTTTAGAGGTGTTGGCCCAACATGTTTAAGAGATGCCCCATATGCTGGTTTATATGTTTCATTTTATGAATACTTCAAAGTATGTTTACCAAGGTTTTTCAATATTGATGACTCTAGTGAAATTCTACCAATGTCATCGTCTGCTTTAATCAATTCTTCAAGTGCAATTATTGCTTCTATTTTTGCCACTGGCGTCACTGCACCATTCGACACTATTAAAACTAGAATGCAATTGTCTCCAAGTTTGTTCACTGGGTTTGGCACTACCGTGAAAATGATATTTAGAGAAGACTGGAAAAGATTCTTCGATGGTATTACTTTAAGGTTATTAAGGAAGGCAGGGAGTGCAAGTATTGCATGGTGCATATACGAAGAATTGGTAAAACTATGATCTTGCAAGTCAAAAATGGACTTGACGTGATGTATTGGTAAGGAAATGAATTGAGAAAAGAGAAACAATCGTTAGAACAATAGCATTTTATTAATGTTAATACTATATCTTGTATATATATTTAACATGCATACGCATGATTATTAATTTAAAAGAAGTTAGATTGTTAATGATTCCCAATGTTTGCGAACGTGAACAGGTATCACTAGTTCGGGATCAAACTTGGCTAGATTACCTTCGCCATTTGTCAATAAACTTAAGGAGGCAAGCCCCAAAAATGAATGATAAGGATCTGGGAAATCATCGGGATCTGTCGTTTTGTTAAATCCACCTAAAACAATGTTCTGTGTTTTTCGTAACAGGAATTCAATAGCTAAGTCCTTATCAATCAGTTCGATTTTATTCATTAACGCTAAAGAAGCGACGCACCAAAAGACGTAGCATGTATCTCCATATTTATTCCAGCGGCCATTAAATCCTCCTTGGTCTTCTTCATCAGCATATTCATTTGACTCTATCTCTTCTCTACAGTGGCTTATTTGTCTGTGGACAAGAAACTCCAAGACATTTATGTCTTCAGCTAAATTTGAGGAAAGTGACAATGCATCTATCGCACAAAATGTTAAACCAGCATGGGATTCGCCTCCTTCATAGTTTGAATATCCACCATCATAGGATTTTATTGACTGAATATGTGCATAAAGTTTCTTAGTGTTTATTCCACAACATTTAATTAATGTCAAAATTGTTGTAGCCAGCATGGCAAACCTTAAATCAACACCACCAAAATCATTAGGAGAGTTTGAAAAACCACCATTAGTACTTTGACAATCTAGTACAAACTGTTTCATTTTATTCAAGTGAATGCCTTTTAGATCATCTTCCAAAATGAGTAAACATTGTAAGGCAAAACAGGTTGCTGACAAGCTGGTACCCACAGGAAACATTGTATTAGAAGGGACAAACGCACAGTATTCATCTGTGACGACCATCTGGTCATATATCAACCGAACCAAGTCAGATCTTTCGTTTTTAGTTAAGGGAAGATCTCCAAGAAGAGATAAAGAACAAAGTGAAAAATAGAGAATAGAAATCTTGTTTGAGTCTTCAGATTCGTACTTAGCCGGTAGAAAACCTAACCAGCGCATATGATAGCGTTGCTGGCGCTTGACATCTAATGTTGATAGCATACTTAGACGGAGTTGGCAATTTTATGATGAATGAAATTTCTGAAACCGAAAAATACAGTGCCAAAGTAATAAAGGGAAGAAACAATAAATGTATCTATTGATATGTTATAGCTTCACCACGCAGATGAATTATGGTATACAAAATTTGACTATAGGTAATTCAAAAACAAAAAATATTGTCTCTTTGTTGAAATCTGCAACGGTTGGCCGGCATATGCTCAGGAAAAAGGTTTGCAAAAGATTGAGTTATTGATCACACTATAGGTTCAAGAACTAAACAAAGGCTTTCACCATTGACATCGGACTCAACAATGGCTATAGTCATACCTTAACTCAAATAATAATTATTCCAATATATATTATTTTTGTGCATAAGATAGAAACGATATCCGCGATGAGTAAGAAAGAATGCTATTATGATGCTTCTATAGTGTCCAATGGAAAAGTCTGAGTTATTTGCACTAGGTTTTGCAGCAGACAACCAGAGGCTTGCAGTTGGAGGATACAGTGAAAGCGGAGAGACGCCACTGGGGATTCTAGACAGCAACAACCACTACATCTCCAAAATTGATGTTGCATACCCAATAACCGGGATTCAGTGGTGTTCTCAGCTTTTAGCAACGACATCGGAGCGACTAAGGATCTATAACGAATCGCTTCAGCAAATATGGTGTGTCTCGGCTTCGAGCACGGCGGGTCCTCCTCCACTTACGTCCTTGGACTGGAACAAGCACTCGTCACAGTGGATTTTGACATCTTCTGTGGATACAACCTGTACACTGTGGGACCTAGCACAGCAGAAACCTACGGCTCACACAAGACTCATTGCACATGACGCCGAGGTGTTGGATGTCAAATTTTTAGCAGGCTCAACTTCATTGTTTGGTTCGTGCTCCACAGATGGGTCTTTAAGATTGTTTGATTTGCGAAATCTTAATCAGTCGACCATTGCTTATGAGCCTGCCATCACAGATAAGGTCCCTCTTTTGAGGCTTTCCGTGTGCGAGAGCAATCCCAACTACATTGCGTTGGTTGAAGCCAACAGTGCCAGAGTGGTCGTTGTCGATTTACGTAACGTCGGTCTGCCCCTGACCAGCATCAATTGTATGGATACTGTAGTCAGTGCTGCCTGGCATCCTTGCAGTGACGCTCTTCTCACAGCCACCGAACACGGTGGTGTTTTACTATATGACATAAAGCACAGTTGTTCGTCTCCCAATATGGTTTGCAATGTGGCGCATGACATTAATTGCGCCATCTGGTCGCCCCTTGGTGATTCAGTTGCTACAGCAACACAACAAGGAGTCTGTCGTGTGACATTCTGACCTCGATTTTTGCAAAAGGTGACTTGAGCCTGACTTGGAATAGACTTTTGTTGACTTCTGATCGACTTTGACTATCAGGGAAACTAACTTGGTCCTTAGATAAAAGAGATTGCATGCCCCCCCCAGGTGTCAGGTCGGCTAAGGTGAATACTTGTTCTTCAGCTATGCTTTCCAGATTTGCAAAACATTCAAACACGGTGGCTCTTTTGCGGATTGCCAGAGGCGTGGCAACAAAGACAAATGTGTCCTCCACTGCCTACAACAACGCATACTTCCCACAGTCTCTTGCTCAGGAGCTTGATACGTTCCCAAGAAGGCATCTGGGCCCATCTCCAGGCGAAGTGGACCAGATGTTGTCCCAGATTGGCGCCTCTGGTCTTTCTCAGTTCATAGACGACGTCGTTCCTGAGAAGGTGTTGATTAAGAGACCTCTTAAGGTCACAGACGGATTATCGGAGACCCAAATGATCAACCAGCTGAAATCCATCGCATCCAAGAATAAGGTCTTGAAATCGTTTATTGGTAAGGGTTATTACGGTACCATTTTGCCCCCTGTCATTCAAAGAAACCTACTTGAAAATCCTGCTTGGTACACCTCGTATACCCCATACCAGGCCGAGGTTTCGCAAGGTAGACTGGAGTCCTTGTTGAACTACCAAACCGTTGTATCTGACCTTACAGGCATGCCTGTGGCCAACGCATCCCTCTTGGATGAAGGTACGGCAGCTGCTGAGGCCATGATATTATCTTTCCATAATTCCAAAACTAAAAAGAAGGTTTACGTGGTTGATTCAAACACCCATGAACAAACTTTTGCCGTTTTGCAGTCAAGATGCGACACTTTAGGTATACAATTGGTCTCACAAGACTTGTCTTCCGCTGAAGGTTTGGAATATTTACAATCACACATTAAAACAGTCTGTGGTGTTTTGCTTTCATATCCACAATCTAATGGTCAAATTCCGAAGTTGGACCATTTGAAAAAAATCTCTTCTTTGGTTCACTCAAGCAAAGGCTTGATTTCCGTTGCGTCTGATTTGCTTGCTCTCACACTACTCACTCCTCCTTCTGAAATTGGAGCCGACATTGTTTTTGGATCTTCCCAAAGATTTGGTGTCCCAATGGGTTTCGGTGGTCCTCATGCCGCTTTCTTTGCTGTTACAGAAAAGCTACAAAGAAAGATGCCAGGTAGACTGATTGGTGTTACCAAAGACAGATTAGGTAATACTGCATTGAGACTGGCGCTACAAACGAGAGAACAACACATTAAGAGAGAAAAGGCTACTTCCAATATCTGTACAGCGCAAGCACTTTTAGCTAATATTGCTGCTAACTATGCAGTTTATCACGGTCCTCAAGGTTTGAGGAATATTGCAAACAGAATTTATGGGTTTGCATCTGTTTTGGCCCAAGCAATCAATGAAAAGTCACAACACGTTGTTGTCAACACTACTTGGTTTGACACCTTGTCCATCAAGTTAAATGGTGTATCATCTGATGAAATTTTGAAGTTAGCAGTTGAAAAATTTGGAATCAATTTATTTAAGGTCGATGACAGTTCCATTCAATTGTCTTTAGATGAAACTGTAAACCAAAGTGAAGTTTCGGATTTGATTGAGTTATTCACAGGTGAGTCTGCATTAGTCTCAGATATTCCACTTTTCCCTGCAGAAGTGACAAGAAAAGATTCGATTTTGACAAACCCTGTTTTCAACACCCATCATTCTGAAACTGCAATGTTGAGATACCTCTACTCATTACAAATGAAGGATATTTCTCTTGCCACTTCAATGATCCCATTAGGTTCTTGTACTATGAAATTAAATAGTACTGTGGAAATGATTCCTATTACTTGGCCTGAATTTGCTGCCTTGCATCCTTTGGCCCCAAGAGATCAAGCTAAAGGCTACCTTCAATTAATTGAAGAACTAGAGGCTGATTTGGCTGACATCACTGGTTTCCACTCAACTACTTTGATGCCGAATTCAGGTGCTCAAGGTGAATACACTGGTTTATCAGTGATCAAGAAATACTTACACACTAAGTTAGGTCAAACAGAGAGAAATATTGTATTGATTCCTGTTTCTGCTCATGGTACAAATCCTGCATCTGCTGCTATGGCTGGTTTCAAGGTTGTTCCTGTTAACTGTCTTTCGAATGGTAGCTTGGATTTAGCCGATCTTGAAAAACAAGCATCCAAATACTCTGATAAATTAGCTGCTGTTATGATTACTTACCCATCAACATACGGTTTGTTTGAGCCAACTATTATTGACGCCTGTAAAATTATCCATAAGAATGGTGGTCAAGTTTATCTTGATGGTGCCAATATGAATGCACAAGTTGGTTTGACTTCCCCTGGCGATTTAGGTGCTGATGTTTGTCACTTGAATTTACATAAAACCTTTGCCATTCCTCATGGTGGTGGTGGTCCTGGTGTGGGTCCAATTTGTGTTGTTGAACACCTAAGTGAATTTTTACCAAAGCACCCATTAGGTGAAACTACTAATGACAATACTGAAAGTGCGATATCCGCAGTTTCATCTGCTCCATTTGGTTCTGCTTCTGTTTTACCAATCTCATACGCATACATCAAATTAATGGGAGGAAACAACATTCCATTTTCATCTGTGATTGCTATCTTGAATGCAAATTACATGATGTCAAGACTTCAAGATGAATATAAAGTCATGTTCTTACATGATGCTGAGGGTGCTGATGTTATCAAGCATTGTGCGCATGAGTTCATTATTGATATAAGACCATTTAAGGCAGTTGGGATTGAAGCGCTTGATGTTGCGAAGAGATTACAAGATTATGGATTTCATGCACCAACCATGTCGTTCCCAATTCCAGGTACTTTAATGATTGAACCAACTGAATCTGAGAACAAGGCTGAACTAGACAGATTTGTAGATGCAATGTTATCCATCAGAGAAGAAATCAGACAAGTTGAAAAAGGTGAATCTGATGGTTTGATTTTACATAATGCACCACACCCACTAAGGGATTTATTAGAGACTAGTGAAGAGGAATGGAAATCGAGAGGTTACACTAGGGAGCAAGCAGGTTATCCATTGAATTATCTTAAGGAATTTAAAACATGGCCAACCGTTGGTAGAGTTGATGATACATATGGTGATATGAATCTTCTTTGTACATGTCCAACAGTTGAAGACTTTGTTGCTACGCAAGATTAAACATTAAATTAAGGAAATTTAGTCCGTTCCCCGGTACTAGAAAGTGTATAGAAGAAATAAACATAAAATTTTAATAGAGCTATAATTTCGGAAGCATAAGAAAATTAAAGGAAATGTAAATCAATAATTGACTTTGTCATTGGAATGAAATGAGAATAAATAATATAATATAAATATAATATATATAGGAACAAATATATAGGTAATGAGTGTTTATCAAAAAAAATTGGAGAATGGTAGACACAATAACAAGAATCGAATAAATGATGTCAGGTTTCAGTTAAGATGAAAGCAATTAACGATCAACTTCACCAAAGACCAAATCCATGGTACCAATGATAGCAACGGCATCAGGTAATAAATGACCTCTTGAGATGTGATCAAAGGCACCTAAATGTGCGAAACCAGGAGCTCTAATCTTACATCTATAAGGTCTTTCTGAACCATCGGAAACGACGTAAACACCCATTTCACCCTTTGGAGCTTCAATGGCAGTGTAAGTTTCACCAGGAGGGACTTGATAACCTTTTGTGAACAAAAGGAAATGATGAATTAAAGTTTCCATATCGTTCTTCATGAATTCCTTAGAAGGTGGAGAGACCTTGAAATCTTCAACCTTAACAGGTCCAGCAGGCATATCATTGATACATTGTTCTATAATTCTTAGAGATTGTCTGAATTCTGCCATTCTAATGAGATATCTATCATAACAATCACCGTTCACACCAACAGGGATATCAAAGTCAACTAAATCGTAAGCGTCGTATGGTTGAGCCTTTCTAATATCGTAAGGGATACCAGAACCTCTTAACATGACACCTGATAGACCATAAGCAAGGGCGTCCTCAGCAGTGACTTCACCAATACCAACAGTTCTTTGCTTCCAGATACGGTTATCGGTAAGCAACTCTTCAGTTTCATCAATTCTATCACCAAATTGAGTAGCCCACATGTAGATATCGTCCAATAAACCGAAAGGAATATCTTGAGAAACACCACCTGGTCTGAAATAGGCAGCGTGAAGTCTGGCACCGGAGACTCTTTCGTAGAACTCCATCAACTTTTCTCTTTCTTCGAAACCCCACAAGAACGGAGTCAAGGCACCGACATCCATCGCGTGCGAGAGAACGGACATCAAGTGGTTTAGAACTCTAGTAAGTTCGGAGAACAAGGTTCTGATGTATTTGGCTCTGATTGGCACCTCGATGTTGAGAAGCTTTTCAACAGCCAGGGCAAACACTTGTTCGTTAGTCATCATGGACACATAGTCCAATCTGTCGAAGTATGGTAGTGCTTGCATGTATGTCTTTGATTCAATCAACTTTTCCGTACCTCTGTGCAAGAGACCAACATGAGGGTCGGATCTCACGATTTCTTCACCGTGCAACTCCAAAATCAATCTCAACACACCGTGCGCAGCTGGATGCTGTGGACCAAAGTTCAATGTAAAGTGTCTAATCTTGTTCTTTCTCACTGTGTGGTCTGGCGAGTCCTCGTTCACAAGTGACCATGTTTCCCAGTCCTTGGCCTCATTGATGAACTCTGAATACGACCCCATGGCTGAGTTCACCTCCAAATCAATGGTAGATTGGAACCCGTCGTCTTCTGCTTCGCCTTCGTCTGGCTTGTTACCTCTTTTCTTGACAATGTAGAAGTCGTTGTCCTTTGCTGTTTGTTTAACTTTGTGCATATCTGCTGGTGCTGCCAAACTACGTGCAGTCGCCGAGAACGCCCTGTAGGACGATCTAGCTTTCATGCTGCTACGAGCCACCCTGCTGCTAGTCCTTAAGATACTTGACAACATCCTACTTATAACTGTTGTCTATTAGCCAATAGAAGTTGATCAATTGACAATATTTTTTTCCTCTAACACAAGAGAGCCTTTTTTTTCTCTCTTAGTTGAGCTTTCTCAATTTGCTTCCCCTCAAAGCGAATTTTTTAAATTTTTTTGCCCCCAAAAAAAAAAAAGAGGGCAACAAAAATCGCTCAGCAAAAAACGTAATCGACACATGTCGCAAAATGGCAGACATTGCGTCGTGGTGCACGGATGCAAAAATTGCTCAGCGCTTAAGTGCACGTGTTGACAAATGGCAGACGAGCGGTTGCGGTGTACGGATGTACCTTTTCTCAAAGCATTTTCGAGAAACGTTTTCCTTTTTAGAAGCTAGAATTTTTTTTTTTGTAGCTTATACTTATTATACTCACCGGATTTTAAACTTTCTTTCTTTGCCACCCAGTTACAACACCCTCTTTCATAATCAACGAATAAAATATGCCAAGACAATCATCAAGAAGACCAGCGCCATCCAGACCATCCAGATCAGTGTTTGGTGGTAACACCACACAGTCCAGACCAGCATCCACAGTTGCAGCAGCTGCACCAGCATCCTATGCCAGACCAGCGGCACCATCAGCACCAGTTGCTGCTCAGCCACAACAACCAGGGTTGTTTGCACAGATGGCATCCACTGCTGCAGGTGTTGCAGTCGGTTCCGCAGTCGGTCACACCATGGGAGCAGGTTTAACTTCAATGTTTTCAGGTTCCTCAGATGCACCAGCTGAAGTGCAACACGTTGCTGCTGCGCAACAAGCACCAGCTGCGCAACAAGCATGTGACGCAGATGCCAGAAACTTCACTAGATGTTTAGAAGATTCTAACGGTAACTACCAAGCATGTGATTTCTATCTCCAACAATTGAAGGCGTGCCAACAAGCAGCAGCTCAATATTAATATAAGCTTGCCAATGACAAAACCAACATGATATTATATTATATTCCCCTTAGATTAGACACAAATTATGTTTTTATTGCCATACATTGATATATAGAAAAATTGGAAGAAAAAACAAAAAAAACTTTCACTATTATTTGTTTCGAATACATCCAAGCAATCTTACTCACTTTTATTGTATAAACTCTTTATAGTAGACTGCTTGTTTAATATCACTTTAATTTAAATCTGTACATATGTGAACCTAGTTAGTCTGGTTGAGCACGTTTTTTTTCTTTCTGCTTCTAGAAAAAAAAAAAGCGATTTGCTCATGATGTATGATGAAGAAAGACCTCTCAGTTGACACAAATAGCACAATAAATATAAGAACACAGTAGTGGCTATGTATATAATAGCTGTTTTTTATATTATAAATAACGAAAAGCAAGATGCAAAATGTAAAAAAATATTGTGTTTGAAACAATCATTCGTCCTGTTTCATCAACATGTCTAAAATAAGACTTGGAGGTCTAGAGTGGCCCTTTTTGAACTCTTTATTAGCAGGCGCTTGTGTAGTTTGCTGTTGTTGAGATGATTCCAGTGATTGTTCAACCATCTGGTGTAGATGTCTCAAATCAACAGAAGAACTTCTTACATTCCGATTAGTATTTTGGTCTTGCTGCAACAACAGCGAGATAGATGACGACTTTCTGTGCTTGGTAGTAGCCAACGACGCCTCGTTATCATCTGAAACATCTGCGCCAAGGTTGTCTAATGATACAAAACTTGACATCCTATTATCACCACCGTGAATTAATTCGTTAATTGGTGAAATGTATGAGGAGCGCTTAGTATTAACCATTTGACTTGGCGAATGGTTAGCAGAGCTCAATGCGGATCTAAGTTGGTGTCCCGGCCTATTCATGTGGTTAGATGGCATGTCATTTGGCGTATAAGTAGCAGAATTGGTGGATGAACTAGACGAGTGGTTTGTGAAGAAGGAATTGTTAGACGAGGTGGCCTTTCTCGCAGCAAAGACGTTGGTATCGTAGTTCAGTGTCAGTGAGTTTGCATTTTTCTTTTCATCGTAGTCTTCAAAGCTTGAATACGAGCCACTATGATCGTAGAATGTACCATAGTAGTCGTCAATACTGACCTTCGTGGCATCCCTAGCTGCCTTTCTGTTTTTCAGCCAAAACCAGAACCTAAGAAATAACAAAATACTTAGTAGTGAAAGAATGATCGTACCAACAGCAATGAACACAGTCCCATTAGCATCCTTTTTACTTACAAAGTAAGGGCTAACTCCAGTTGGCACCTCGTAAGAAACACTATAGGTTGTTGATGCATATGTAACATTTGCAGCACTAGGAGTGACAATAACTGGCTGACTTGGTAAAACTGAGGAAATGAGTGATAGGGTTGGATTCATGCTTAATGTTATATGCTATTATCGTCAAGTTGAACAAAAGACCAAAGGTATCAGAAAGCAAACTCTTAACAGAACAAAGAAAAGGTTCTAAATTCTGAAGGACCTTTTTCCTTTACTATTTTCGTGGTGAATAAAAATAAATCCAAATGTTTAGAAACAATAGCAAACCTATTCCTTAGGGTTTTGTTACCTTTTCAACAATAGATTACAAAGGGATGTTTGATCTCCCTACTAAAAATAGGAAATTCTGATCAAGGATAAACGTTTCGTATGTATCGCATCAGGTAAAAACACGAAATCTATTGATTTTTTGAAATGTAAATAAAAACACGTAAGCAGTAGCGCGACGCGTTTTTGACACGACCGCGTTTGCTTAGCAGCTCTCCTAATACACAGACATAAGTTCATAATACATATGGATTTGTATAAACTAGTTATAAAATCTCCAGTTCTCATCAGTGGAATCAATTGCCCATGCAAATTTTTCTCTAAGAGTTTTCGTAAACAGCTTTTCGATAGGCACCTTGTACTTTTTTGAAAACATAACAGTCAACCTTGGATCAATATAATTCATCTTAGAGGTACCAAGGGCCACACTGGAGTTGTCTTCTTTGTCCTTCAACTGTAGATTGGTGTTTTTGATTCTGGTTTCAAGCCTTTCCACTTGGGAACTGAGCTTCTCAATCGTGTGTGTGCTCTTTAGCTCGTACTTTTGTTTCTTTGCTTCTGCTTTATACTGCTTGATAGTTTCTTTAGTTTTTGCCAGCTTGTCCTTGTGATCTGTTTTCAAGGCTTCCAGCTTCTTCTTGTACTCTTCAGCTCCCAACTCCTTCTTTTCGTATCCGAGTTTTTCTTTGTCTTTGGTAAACTTATTATTAACCTTCTCCAATTCCCTGACAGCCCATCCATCCACGATCTCTTGTTCTTTCTCCTTGCTGAAATCATCAAGTTCAGCAAACTGTGCTTTATCCTTGCTTTTGAGTTTGGGATCAAGCTGCAACATCATCCTTTTCGCTTTTATCTTTTGCCAAGTCATTTCTTCCAGCTTAAAGTTAATCTTTTCAACTCCCGCTTGATGTGCTTTTGGGATAGTACGCTGATGGTTACACAGAATGGCAACTTCTCTATTAGCAGCATTGAAAGCAACGACTTTTTCGTTTATCGTACCTTCATTTGGAATTAAGTCTAACTGGTCCTGCATAGTCTTGGAGGCATTGTAGGTTCTAAAAACTTTTGCTGTCAACCCTGGTAAATATCCTTGGAAGTATTTATTCAAAATTGATGGGTCCAATCTATCAAATAAATCGTCACCAGGCTTCTTTGGATCCTTTTTAAAAATTTTTAAGTTCTTGAAAACTTGCTTATCGACTTCAACTTCCTGATAAAACCTAATGGAGTCCTTACCAAGAAAGTCAAACACAACTTTGTTAGGTGGTTTTAAGAACACATGTTCAAACCTCAATGAACAACAACCAACAGTGTCAGCTTCATCATCACCCTTTTCACCACCCGCTCTGAGAGCAAAAACGTCAATTAAATAAGTTGCAACAGCAATTTGTCTATCAGCCATCATGTTTGATTTCAGTTTAGCCTTGTAATCCTTTCTAATTGCATCAATGTAGTTTTTCAATTCTCTAGCTTTTTCAAATTTTTTGAAATCACTCATACCTTTTAGTGATGAATTTTGTGCAAATCTGACGTACTTAACTGACCCCATAATATTTTCATGCCACATTGCCAACCATGCAACTGTGTTATCATGTTTAATCTCACCCCACTGATGGCCCTCTGGTGGAGTTGGTACAGGTGCTTCCTTACCTAAGTTTAGTGTAATTTGCTCAGGAAGAACCCTTCTCTTTAGCTTACCTGTTTTTGGGTGCGCACCACGACCTCTGAACAACCCAGGTGGTTCAACACGAAAATTACCAACTTGTTCTTTTCTATTGTTCAATAAGCAATACTTATATGGTTCTTCTAATTTCTCTTTTTCTTCCTTCAACTTCCTTTTCTCTTTCGGTGGTAATGCCTTTTTCTCTTCACGTAACTTATCAAAGTGTGCAAACATTTTGGAAAAGTCACATTTAGAGAATTCAGAAATTTCAGCATCGGGACAACCACCTGCTTCTTGAAGGACTTGTTTGAAATCTTCGAAGAAATTCTTCTGAAAGGTAGGATTTTTAGCATGATCGGACTCTAACAAAGCAGCAAAAAACCCGGCAACTTCCTCTGCTTCTGGAGGCAAAGTGACAGGTTTGCCATCATAGATCAGTTTAACATTTTTTGGTAAGGGTTCATACTCAGGAGGAAATATAACACCTTGATGTTCTAATGTTTCCCATTTGATTTCACCGTCCAGATCTTCAGCATTTTCCCACCATTTGAAAGTTTCATCCTCTTCATTGGCTTCAACTTCAGTTTCCGTTGTTTCCTCTACTTTGACTTCCTGCTTGACTTCAGTTTTTGTTGCAACTTTGCGCTTTTTAGTCGACACCTTCCTCTTACCATTGGCAACCTTCTCTGCAACCTCATCTTTTAATTGTCTTTTCAACGAAGGCTTACTCTGATCACTGTTTGCCTTCACTGTCATTTGAGCACCAACTGTTGTGTTTATCCAACAAAGGAATTGCTATTACAGAAAGAGTTAATTTTTTTTTTCCATTCTATTCCTTTTCCATAATTTTTTGCATTCTCTTGTTACCGGATTCTCTATATTATCAAATCTTTACTAGGTAAAGGGGCCATGGAACATCAAAATTAACTGGTTAAACTCTGTTGATCGTACTGTTAATGTTGGATTTGTCTGCATGAAATTAAATTATTCAAGACACCAATTTGTCGAATGAAGAAAAACACAAGTGCTACACTAATGATAGCTGAGTTAGGCTCGTCATGTCAATTGGGAACATAATTTTTCATTTGAAATGAGTAGTAGGGTCTCATTAATAAAGTAGTGCTAGATGTAATTTCAAAAAGATTCATATCTTGTAAATCTTTATTTCTATGAAAGATTGTTCTATCTTTTCAGCACAGCAGCACCAAATTTGGGACAGCACCATGCAGTTGCAGCTATAGTGCGTAGTCTTTATTGGTAGCTTCTCAGCCTTAACTTAGTTCTTACAGTATAGAATGTCTTATCAATCGTTTTTCTTTTTAACATGATATTCCATTGCAACGTTACTACAAGCTACCAGATTATCTAGATGTCTGAATAGTTTCTAAAATCAGATACTAGAAGCAGGTACTACCACTTGGTTAGAGTGCCTACTAGCAACTGGCCTGTTCGTTTGCATTTTTAGGTTTTAAGCTTGAACTTAATATATGGAGCCTAACGCGCAATAAATTAGACCTTGCTTACAAGAAGATTATCTTTATCAAAACTGGTATGGGTGCGTTAGTGTCTATTCCATTAGCTCCTATTGGACTCATTGGAACATGGGTATCATCATTTCTGGGCTCTGCGATTTGTACATGCTGTTCATCGAGTTCTCTCAATCCTTTGAACCACACATTCACTTCATCCGTTGCCACTAGAGTTATGTATGCAACGATATTTTTAGTCAACTCCATATTATCGTGGTGCTCGTTATCACACCGGTTTACAGACTATCTAGAGCACTTGTCATGGGGGTTTTTCAAAGTTGGTAATGCGTACTGTCGAGAGCATGGGTGCACAGGGTTCACAAATGTTCAGCGATTCAATTTCACACTAGGCCTTGAACACCTGATTTTGGCAGGGCTGCTAGTTGGGGTGAACTCGACAAGTAACCCAAGAGCAGTAATTCAAAATGGTTGGTGGATGTCCAAGATCTTTGTGCTTTGGCTGTTCATTTTTGTGAGTTACTTTATTCCGGACTTGTTCTTTGTTATTTGGGGTAACTACTTCTCCATTGTGTTTTCTACTGTATTCATTGGTATTGGACTCATTCTACTAGTGGACTTTGCACACGAATGGGCTGAGACATGCATGGAGAAGATCGAAGAGGGAGAAATCTATCTAGTGGACGACATTGACGACAGCAACCAAAACTGCTTAGAGGGCACGAACTTTTGGAGAACGTTGCTTGTTGGGGGTACCTTGTCGATGTATATTGGGGTCGTTATCATGACCATATTGATGTACATCTACTTTGCAAACCAGGGTTGCAACATGAACCAAACGGTGATAACGATCAATCTTGTTTTAGTTTTGCTTGTGACCGGTGTCTCGCTGCATCCGAGCGTGCAGGAGTACAACCCCAACGCCGGGTTGGCCCAGGCATCGATGTGCTGTGTTTACTGTACTTACTTGGTATTTTCTGCGTGTTTATCGGAGCCTGACGACAAGCTCTGCAATCCGCTTGTCAGATCAAGTGGTACCCGGACAATCACTGTGATTGTTGGTGCAGTTATGACGTTTGCTGCAGTTGCTTACACAACCACCAGAGCAGCTGCCAACTCTGCTTTCAGTCACGCTGGTTCCAATGGCAACCAGGAGCACATGGCTCTCACTACACAACCTAGCGCACGTACGCAGATGAGATATGAGGCTCTCAGACAGGCCGTCAATGAGGGCTCGCTCCCAGAAAGCGTGCTAGACGAAGAAGTACCTTGGATCTACAACAACGAGGAGGGTGAAGACGAAGAGGTGCACTACACACGTTACAACTATGTGCTATTCCACATTATTTTTTTCTTGGCAACACAGTACATAGCGGCGTTACTTACAATCAATGTTGTTACGAATGGTGGCGATGCTGCCGGCGGAGACGAAGGAGCTTTCATCCCGGTGGGTCGTACATATTTCAACACTTGGCTCAAGATCGTCAGCAGCTGGGTGTGCTACGTGCTGTATGCATGGACGTTGATAGCCCCTATGTTATTTCCTGATAGGTTTAATTGACCAACGCGAAAATTTTTTTTCTCTCTTCCTCTGTGTATATAAAAAGGTGAGGATAGCGCAGTGTGGGAAGAAGGTGAAGTACAGAGATAGCGAGAGATAAAGATGGAAGACACTGAGAACCAGCACGGAGACTTCCTGGGAAGTACTGGCTACGACAAGCTCAAGACACATTTCCCATCAGCACGGGTGAAAAAGCTGATGCAAAGTGACGAAGACATTGGTAAGGTTTCACAGGCTACACCGTTGGTGGTGGGTAGAGCGCTTGAGTTGTTTATGTGTGCTCTCGTGGAACATGCAGTGGATACAGCGAGAGAGAAGGGCACATCTCGAGTAGGCGTCGACACACTAGCAAAGGCGATCCAGTCTGAGGACACATTTGATTTCCTAGAGGGGGTGTGCGACAAGTATCTCAATACATCATCACACAATACCCATTCGACGCCAGATAACACCAGTGCCAACGAATGAAGGAAGTGTTTGCCATGGGTCGAAACGGAAAACTTTGCAACTGTTAAATTTTCAGTGCCAATCAAGTGGACCTCCATAAAAAATATTATGACGTCGGAATTCCTGGCGCTGGATAAATACCATTACACAATCAAATTGACATGGTATTGAAGTAAACAGAGTAAACACCAATTGTTTAAAGAGGAGGCAAATAGCATTGTGGGTTTTGTATAAATAGGGCAACAGTTATCAAGTTGGTAACAGGAAGCCGTTCGGAATTTGTAAAACATCATCTATTATTATAAATATCAAGTATATATATATATATATAACAGAGATTAATATATATATATATAAATTAACGATAAGTTTGAAGTAATAATCTATTTGAAATAACATATAGATACATACGAGATAAAGTTTGATTACAACTAGTCATACACACATTTCCTCCATATATATTATTCCAATACAGTTCTAGCAATAACTGTACATCTACATTGACTAAACTTTTTATTTACAAGAGACACACAATCAGAAATGGTATTCTATGCAGGTGTTGATGTTGGTACGGGATCAGCCAGAGCAGTAATTGTTGACCAAAATGGTTCCATTCTCGGACTAGCAGAGCGTCCGATCACTAGACACGAGCTCAAAGAGAACCATATTACGCAAAATTCAACCGAGATCTGGGAGGCCATCTGCTACTGTGTCCGGACTGCAGTATCTCAGTCCAATGTCAACTACGAGGACATTCTTGGTATCGGGTTTGACGCTACGTGCTCGCTAGTGGCGATCAGAGAGGCAGACGATTCGCCACAGGCAGTGGGGCCAAACTGGGACGACCAACTCGAAAACGTCATCTTGTGGATGGACCACAGAGCCAGTGCCGAAACAAATGAAATCAACGCTACCAACGACGAGTCTCTCAAGTTTGTTGGAGGCCAGATGTCTATTGAAATGGAATTACCAAAAATGAAGTGGTTGAAGAATCACATGCCGTCAGATGACAACGGGGAACCAATTTTCAACAAATGTAAGTTCTATGATTTGGCTGATTATCTAACCAAGAAGGCCACAGACAAGGAAACAAGATCTCTATCCAGTGTTGTATGTAAACAAGGGTACATTCCAGAGGGCATTACCAACAGAAATGGCTGGTCGAAGGAATTCTTAGAAAAGGTGGATTTACCTGAACTTGCAGAGGACAATTTCAGGAGACTTGGTGGTTTAAACGGTTTGAATGGAAAGTATCTGTCAGCTGGTGAGACCGTTGGTCCTCTCAGTGCTACTGCTGCTTTTGAATTAGGCTTGTCTGAACAATGTATGGTGGGTTCTGGTGTTATTGATGCATATTCCGGTTGGATCGGAACTGTAGCTGCTCCAACGGACATTGCAATCCCAGCACTAGCTAAGCAGGATGAAACTAAGAAAGGAATGGGCATGGCCGTTGGTCGTCTTGCCGCTGTTGCTGGTACCTCTACTTGCCATATCTGTATTGAAGAAAAGGAGATTTTGGTCAAGGGTGTGTGGGGTCCTTACAGAGATGTGCTAGGGCATGGATACTGGGCTGCAGAAGGTGGCCAGTCTATGACAGGAGCTCTTCTAGCGCATGTGCTTTCTTCGCATCCCGCATACACAGAACTGGGTGTTGCATCCGACTCTTCAAACTTATCTAAGTTTGACTTTCTCAATTCTAGGTTGGAGCATCTGACCAAGAGCAGAGATGAGAGGTCAGTGGTTTCACTTGCTAGACATCTATTTTTTTATGGAGACTACCATGGAAACCGTTCTCCGGTCGCTGATCCAAACATGAGAGCATCAGTTATTGGACAGTCGATGGATGTATCTCTAGATTCGCTGGCCATTGAGTATCTTGCTGCCTGTGAGTTTATCGGCCAGCAAACAAGACATATTGTTGACACCATGCAGTCTGCGGGTCATGATATTAAGGCCATTTTCATGTCTGGTGGACAATGCCGTAACGGGCTTTTGATGAGACTTCTGGCTGACTGTACTGGATTACCTATTGTCATTCCAAGATACATTGATGCATCTGTTGTCTTTGGTACCGCTATGCTTGGTGCTGTTGCTGCAGAAGATGCCAAACCACTAGCACACCAATCGAAAGCAGACGATATGAAAAAATCGTTGCTTAAAGCTAAAATCAATGACAAGATGGTATATCCACCATCTCCATACACAGCACCTACAGCTACTTCTTCCTTCACATCAATCTCTGCGATGTCGTCTTCTCAAGCCATCGCAAACGGCTACCCATTTCCGGTGATATCTGCCAGAACTGAAATCGCTCATGATAAGGCCTCGAATGCCAGTGATGAAGACGTTTTCACCTTTAATGCCCACAAGAAGACACAAGAAGCGCTTGCGACCCAGGTAAATGAAGCCCCTGCTGATAAGCTCTGGAGGGTGATGAACACGCTATCTAGCCCGGGTAGAGTGATCTTCCCAAACGACGTTTCTCACCCAGATAGAAAGCTACTAAACGTCAAATACAAGATCTTCTTAGACCAGATCGAAACTCAAAAAAAATACAGAGACATGGTTGACAAGACAGAAGATGCTATCAAACATTATTTGTCCATCTAACTACTTTTGTATACTTTAACTTATATATCAACACTTACATGCTTATCCGGTACTACGGTTAAGAGCCCTAATATGCCCAGTTTTGTCTTATCTCCGTCTCGGTGCCACTTCCAGTCGTATAAAAATATATCACGAAACACACCGCCCACTCTTTGTTGCAGGTGGCTATATAAGGTGAGCAACTGCAGGACATGTGGGGCATTAGTTTTCAGAAAAGCTGAAATACCTATTCTTTAGAAGCAAACAGTATAAAGAATGCCATTGAGTAAACACATTGAACCAGATTTCATCGAACATGAGATCTTCGCAGCATCACGTTCCAAGACAGCTTTGATTTCAGAGTATGTCAAGACATCAAAGGAGGCTAAGACAGCACCAGAACACTCCAACGATGGCCACAACAACCATCTCGTTACAAGATTCAAAGGTGTGGCAAACAAATACAGAATCCCAAAACATGGTATGGACTCTGAGCTGGCGTACGATATGGTGCACGACGACATGGCACTTGACGGATCAACTATCTTGAATTTGGCCTCCTTCGTTAATGTGCACACCGAAGACGCCAGCAGGAAGTTGATTGCTGAAAACCTCACGAAGAACTTGGCAGACAATGACGAGTACCCTATGATGATGGAGCTGCAGAACAGGTGTATTTCAATCCTTGCTAACCTTTGGAATGCGCCACTGGAGACCACCGATACTGGTATCGACACCCCAAAGCACACGGAACACTACTCTAAGTACAAAAGCAGAGCCATTGGTACCCCAACCACCGGATCATCCGAAGCTGTGATGCTTGGTGGTTTGGCCATGAAAAAGAATTGGCAACAAAAGAGACGTGCTAAGGGCCTTTCTACAGACAAACCTAACATCTTGATGGCCTCCTGTTGTCAAGTAGCACTAGAGAAGTTTGCAAGATACTTTGATGTTGAAAACAGGTTGATTGGTGTGTCCAAAAAGGATTTCCTCATTGATTACGACAAAATCAAAGCCAATTTGGACGCAAACACAATTGGTATCTTTGTTATTGTTGGTTCTACTTACACAGGTGGCTTTGAAAGTGTTTTGAAAATTAATAACATTCTGGATGAATTCGAAGCTGAAACTGGCCATTCTATTCCAATCCATGTTGACGGTGCTTCTGGTGGATTTGTCGCTCCATTCGTTTACCCTGACTTGCAGTGGGATTTTAGAGTGCCTAGAGTGATGTCAATTAATACCTCCGGTCACAAGTTTGGTCTTGTCACAGCTGGTCTTGGTTGGGTTTTGTTCAGAACTGAATCCTGGTTGCCAGATGAATTGAAATTTCAACTACAATATCTCGGGGGATTGGAAGAGTCTTTTTCATTGAACTTCTCAAGATCCGGTTATCAAGTTGTTCATCAATACTACAACTTCCTTCATTTAGGTAGAGATGGTTACTATGAAATATTTGACAACTGTTTAACAAACGCCAGATTGTTATCATATTTCCTTGAAGAAACCAAATATTTTACTTGCATTTCTAATTTGCATTTACCTCTCGGAATGACTACAAGAGAAAGAGATCCAAAATGGACTGTCGCCGAGGCTCACACTATGCTGGACAAGCATGATAAATTCAATCCTGCTTTACCTGTGGTCTCATTTCAATTTACTTCCGAATTTATTGAGGAGTATCCAGAAATCCCACAAGCTTTGGTTTCTAAATTGCTCAGAAACAGAGGTTGGATTATTCCAAATTATCATTTACCAAAGAGTGAAGTTCCAAAAGAAGGTGAAGAAGAGAGTTTTGTTCCACCAGAGGATGATGGCTTGAATGATGAAATTTTAAGAGTTGTTGTTAAGTTTGATTTGACTGCTCAACTATTGGACAAATTGATGCATGATTTAGTAGAGGTTGTTGAAATTTTGATCGACTCAGTTGAGATGGTTAGAGAAAACGTTAAAGAACTCAGAGAAAAAGGTTCAGATGTTGGTGATACAATGTGTTACAATATGCTATTAAGTATCGCAAATGATGGTGACAAGAGATTAATCAACTTGAGAAATGCTTCTGGTACTACTGGCGCCTCTTCTCAAAAGGGATTCAAAGGTGTCTGCTAGTTTTCTTTCAAATGTCTGAAGACTGCATTGAATTCTAAAATTTGTTTGCTGAATGGAATTGCTTAATTTTGTGAAGCAATCACTATTTATAATATTAATATATATATAAGATTAGGTTATTTTATTGATCTTGTTTTTTGCTACTGTCATTTTCTTTTCACTTTCGTCAATTTTATCACTGAAATTGCTCAATAGCTCATTTTGAATGTTTAATTCCTCATTGATTGCTAATCCCATTTGCTTTTGTCTAACAATCAACTCTCTCAACCCTTCAAGCTCCCTATCTTGGGAGTGAATGATTTGTTTTTGAGATTGTAATAAACCTGTATTGTTTAGCTGGCGAGTAGTTTCTGTTTCTCTTGGTTTTCCTAAAGTTCGTCCCTTCACCAAACTAGTTGATTGTGCTTCATTTCCGCTTATAGATTTGTTTGTCACCGTCTGAATGCTGGAAGATAAAGTTTGGAGTTCTTGTAACTCCGTTTGCAGCGCTAATAACATCTCTTTCCTCTTTGATATTTCATTATCACTGATATCTGAAGTTGAATTTAGATAAAGGGCCAATGAACTAACATTAGATTCAACGTTTTTCAATATACCTTTAATTTCAACGACGTTAGAATTGGAAAAGATCTTGTTTCGGGCATCTTGCAAAGTGGACTTCATCAATTTACATTGTTGCATCCATTTCTGAGGTGAATCAACAAGTTGATTTGTTTTTAACTCTTTGTTTTGCAACTGATTTACACCATCAGCATTGGCGCCTTTGTCTCCACTAACCATCTTATCTTCAAGAATAGAAGCTTTTGAAACATTGAAAAATTGTAATACCAATGGATTCATTCTTAACTCTTCATCAGCAAACAAAAACTTAGCAAAAGCTAGCAAACTTTCTTTTCTAGCACCGAGAACGCTCCTTTGTGTTTTGTAATATATAGACAGCCTTGATGGCAACGAGTATTCGATACCAATTTCATTTCTCAAATGATAAAAGTCACTAAATCTTTTAGAACAGGTGTACACATAGCTCTTGGCATTTGATATGTCTACACGTATCTCTATATTGTATACGGTATAGTTGCCAAGTTGTGTAGTAGAAGGTATTGATATATCAATCATTAATTATTGAATAGTAAGTTTTAGATATTTCCTAGAAAAACTAATTTGACATTGAGAGCCTATTAAGTTCATACTAGCAACATACATCAATGGCCATTAAATATATTTCAACGGCAGTAAAGGGTGCTGCTCACGAGTCTGACATTTTGGGAGTAGCAGTGACAGCGAAACATACCGTCACTGTATCTTCAGATGGATATTTGAAGCTTTGGAAAAATGATTCTTTTGAACGTGATTTGGAACTACAAAAACTGGTTGATCCATTGGGGGTTCATCATGTGACTGTCTTTGAAGACACTTCCGCTGAAACTGGTGCCAAGATTTTGCTTTTTGGTGTTGTTGGGTTTTCGGGAAAGTTTTATTTGTTAGCTTTTGATTACAAAACCTCAGAACTAAATAGTTTAGACTTCAAAGCTGAAGTCAAGAACAGCAAATCACCATCCTACTGGGCTCCATGCTTTGTCAAGGATTCAGAAAACGGCAAAGATCATTACCTAGCCATTACAACAGTTACAGGGCGTACACAAGTTTTCACTCTACAGTTTGAGGACGACGTTCCCCAATTTACACATCAAGGAGAAGCGTATGGTAATGACGATAGCTTTGCAACTTGTATTACAGCTGACGCCAAGTCCAAGAAAATTACAGTGGGTCATCAAAACGGCAGTGTTTACCTTTATGATTTGCAACGCCTAATGCTAACATTCAATTTTGAAACTTACGGGTTGAAACAGAGCAACAAATCAATCAACAATGTCAGATCAATTGAATTCTCTCCCAATGGAGAACTACTTGCCATAGCAAGAGACTCTGGTGCATATGGTACAGTATCTATCTACGATGTTAGGTACGGCGAGTTTTTAGGATCGTTCACCATAGCTACCCATTCTAGTAACGTCGGAGTGGGCTCTTTTGCCCACAGTAAATGGTGCATGACATTGAGTTTTAACGCTTCGGGAACATTGTTAGCTACAGGTGGGTTTGATGACAGAGTTCGTATTTGGGATGTTGAAACTAGACAGTGTGAGGCCTCAATTATTTTGAATACCACTGACATGTCTGATGAGGAGCTTGAACATGCTAAAAGTTTAGACGAATCTAAGTGTGTTTCTTTAAAATTTGTGGCTCCCGGACTGATTGAAGACGATGGTAAAAATGACGGATTGGTAGTTGTCGGCCTTGATAGAACCATTCGCTGGTTCCGTGAAGCTGGCGGTATATAAGTTTATATAATCACCGGTAGACTTTAAAAGTCTATTAGAAGGGGCTCTTGTAGAGTTCTTCTATTTGATGTAATAAAGTAAGTAAAAAGTTGGTATAAAAGAGATAAAGTAGAGCTTCGTTTTTTTATCGCCACAATTACTTTCAGTACGTAGTTAAATACATAGATAAAAAATGGCATCTAAAGCTGCAAAATCAGGCTGTTGTAACGTTCTCACTCTTCATGAGGGTGATCCTAAAGGTACCATTAAGGATGTTGCCAATTACAGAACTTACGTTGCTGGAGAATTGATCAAAGGTGGAAAGGTTTTAGTTATTTTCACAGATTTCTATGGCTTGGATCTTATTAACACACAATTGGTAGCTGACGCGTTTAACAAGACATTGGGCTACACTGTTGTTGTTCCAGACATTTTGAAGAATGATCCTTTCCCAACTGAAGAAATCAAGGAGGAAGACAAAGCTGCCAAGTTTAATGAATGGCTTGGCAAACACCCACTTGGAGAGTGCAGGACAATTACCCAGACTTTCTTGAAAGATTTCAAGAAGGAGTACAATCCAGTGTTTACTGCTGGTATTGGTTACTGTTGGGGTGCCAAGTTTGTTATCCAAAATTTGATTAAGGGTGGCAATTTTGAAGTTGGTGCCGTTGCACATCCATCTTTTGTCACAGAAGAAGAAGTCGACCAGATTGTTGCTCCTCTCATCATTTCAGCAGCTCAAACAGACGCCATTTTCACGCCAGAACTCAGACACAAGACCGAAGAGATTTTGAGCAAGAATGGCATCTCATACCAAATTGATCTTTTCTCCGGTACCGCCCACGGGTTTACAGTGAGAGGTGATAGAAGCATTCCAGAGGTGAAGTATGCTGCAGAAAAGGCATTTACCGACCAAGTTACGTGGTTCACAAGATTCGACAAAGACGCTTCAACCGGTTGTTCATGTTAAAAAACATTCCAACCTTACGTGGAGCCTTTTCGACACCCGGATTACTAGTGTATTTGTGTATTTGTGGTTGTAGGTTGTCTATATATTGCCGAGCAAACTCAATGGTTATTTATAAGAATTAAGGTATTTGACTGAAGTTTAAAACGTTAGTAACCAAAAACACAACATGGCTGTAACGCTGACCTTAAATGGGGATATGAACAGGTAGCTAGCGCAATTAGCAAACGAAAAGAGAACATTACAAGTACAAGAGAGCAATGAGGTTATGTGATGATGTTACAAATCAGATTCAACCATCAACGGTTCCATTCTACTATCAATGAGAAGCAATGCGCCTTTTTTTGCATCTCCATACCTTCCACGGGTAATTTACTGTAGTGAGACCGCTTGTACGCATGCTGTCGTGTATGGAACGCACGGGTGCAGCAATTCAGGTGCCAATCTAATTACACGGGCAGAAGCCAAGAGGTTTCCTTACTCGATAGGTAAATTATTACCATGGTACATATATATAATAGGTAACATTGTTGACATATAAAAAATGATCGCCTAGTGGGGACCATTCAACGATATAAAAGAATTAGTTAGTTATAAAGACGAATGCAATGACGTCTAAGGCTCTATTCAGACTTGGACACAATGTAGATGGCGTGCAAGATAGCTGGGAACCAGATGAAACAACATAAGATAATGTTAATCCAGAAGTCGCTTCCGATCCCTCTTTCCATGAAAACGGCAAGAGGTGGCAAGAAAATGGCAAGAATGTATGCAACAATTTTAGAGCTGTCCATTGTGATGGTAATTGTATTTAAGGTTACTTGTTACTAATCAAAGGAAGAAGAAGAGTACACCGTAATTAGGCATACATTTTTCTTTTAAGCTTTTTTCTGCCAAGGGAAAGGCCTCACCAGCCACTTTGCCACCAAAGATGACAGGCTAAGCATTTAGAAGCTCAGCACTCAGAGACTGAATAAACCTGTTCTCTTCTTACCAAATGGATAGACCACTAGAGCAGCAAGAAAGAGTCCCACAGTAATGCCAATGGCAACCTCTATCATGGTGATACCAAAGGTCAGAGTACTGGTGCTTACAAGGTCCTGTTTCGTTGTAGTGTCTGTAGAAGATAACTGGCCTATACCTGCAGCAAGAACGTTTCTACCGGCGACACCACCGGGAACTAGACAGAAGACGCCAACAAGCATACTGGTAAAGGCAGTCTCGCAGTATGTTACTCTTTTGAGAGGGTCGTACTGCTTACCGAATTTAGAGTAGACATTAGAAAGCACACCTATTGTGAAAGCACCCATAGCGGCGTTGAACTGCGTCAGCGGCAAATGTATTGCGGAAAAATAATCCACAGTGTAACCAGCACACGCAATGATTACCATGATCGGTAGTTGTTTGAACGAGGCCTGGCACGCGAGCGCCATTGTGATCGCAAACATTGGTATGAAGAGTAAATTCATTATGCTCGGAATGTTACCCTTACACGATGCCTTTGTAGTGGCACTGTGATCGAGCCAGCCATAAATCCCAGATCCGAGTGTCATCCCAAACCCCATGAAAAGCGAGTAAATAATAGCATAGAACATTCGAACCGTACCAGACACAATGGATCTCGCTTGAATTTCTAAGGCTCCACTTAAGATGATGTAACCGGGAAGAATCATCGAAAGACCACTCAAGACGACAGCAGGAAAGCAAAAGAGCTCCGACCCATTTGCCATGTTGATAGACCCCAATGCCCGTCCTAAAAAACTCACCAAAATGCAGGACCCTACCTCAAACACGGATGAATACATCGTGTTCCGAGGTGCCACTACCAATTGCAAAAAGCCGACAAGAATGCCCATCACAGCACTGGGTCCCATGTCTGCCCACGAACCTCCAAACCAAATGATAATGAATGCACTGTTAATACCATAGAAGACGATCATCATGAGTGTGCTAAATTGCGGCTTCTTGCTAAACAACTCGTCTAACCTGCCACACGCTTCCTCAACACCAAGCCTATCATGAACAACAAGGTCATAGATTTCATGTGCTTCATCAAGTTTTGCTAAATTGAGCCCTTGCCCTACTCTAATAAGCTTCATGTCTGTGGTCCTCATCACTGGGTCTCCAAAAGATGCTAGCATGATTCCTGGGAAGTATAAAAATGATGCCTCCAACTCTAACACCTTTGCCGTTAATGTCATATACTCCTCTAATCTATGATTTGGTGCTCCAAATAACATAAATGCCTTACAAAGCATTAATAAAAACTTCTGTCTTGTCAAAACATCTGAAATGTGTACTGTTATTCGTGCCACGTTGGACTTCGATCTCGCCCTTTTGAATCTTTTATTAGTATCAACAGCTGGTGGTTGCGGTATATTAAAAGATGGTAGCATGGGAACTGAATCTGCTGCAAGAGGCGTTTCCAATGCTGCATCATCATCTGTTTCCCTGTGTGAACTGTTCAATGAGGTGGCTAGTTGTAGCGTTGAGTTTTTAAACGAATATGGGGAAGTGGCTCTGCGTTTCGATCTTGATCTTGATCTTGATCTAGAAGTAACCGATTTCCAATCTCTACCGGTTCTTGAAGTCTTCCTATGATGTCTATCATTGTTTTTCGTACGTTCCACTTCTTTCATCAATTTTTTTCTATTATTTATTACTTCTAAGTTGTCTATGAAGGTGTTTTGATCTTTCTTTAATTCTGATAAAACTGGTTCATCATCTTTTGAGCGGTCAAGTGCTTTTCCAATTTTATCTTTATTCATTTCACCCCATAATTTCATTATACTTGTTGTAATACCCATTTTATATTTGGGGTAGCCACCTTCAGTTTCATGGTATCCATTATCAACGTTTGATTGTATGTAATCATAGTTGGTGGAGTTTGAGATGGGGGCATCACGAAAATTGAAACTTTCCTCTGATCTATTCAGACTACCCAACTCTATGTCACTTTGATTCCCACGCCTTATTTTACCTAAAGCATCATGCTCATGTCCCTTTACATTTGGATGATGGTTATTGTGTAGTACATCAGATAGCGAAGGCATGAAATTCATAGTTGGAAGATGTAACTTATTAAGAAACCCGGAAATTTCGTAATGCAATGGATCTTGTTTTACCATGTCATTGATCATGGTGGAATTTGATGATACAGCCATATCCATACCATAACCATTTTGGAAGGCATCTGCGCATGACCGATACTTATTATTATTATAATGAAGTGGTTTGAGTACATTATTCCTTTTTCCTGTATGGTCTAAGTTGGTAGCGGAGTCTCTACTAATTTCACTCAAGAAGTGTTCTGGTGGCTCTTCATGTACTACGTAACCTTTTGAATCTGATGGTCCTAAAGAATCCTTGTCGGCAGTGGTGACACTTTTATCAAATTCCTTCAGTTCCTCATAGTTTTCATCATCTGTCTGAACGTCATCAGAGGAGTCATCATTTTTGCTTGAAAGCATGTTACTGAAGTCGGGTACATGCTTGAGTCTTCCAAAATACTTAGGTCGTCTATTGACATCTCTGTTAAAGCTTCTATCAAAGTCCATGTCTATTTCGTCTGCATTGACCTTGCTTATCTCTTCAGACGACTCAAACTTGGGTAAAACTGGCCTCAGGTTGATTTCCTCGTTAGAACCCGACTCATGCTCTAGTTCTAAGATTGGCATCTCTGTAGAGGTCCCATCGGCCTGAGCTCTTGGCCCACTCCTCAGTTTCGGGACCCTAGATGAGTGATGTGCCATGCTTAATTCTCGTTTTTGAAGAAATCACACTAATCTGTACGATGTGATCGCTGTGAGATATCTAGATCTTTCATCATCGAAACATCAAATGACTATTTTTAGAAAAAAAGCAGTACCTGAAACAACTACAAGGATAATAACTGAACGACATGCACTATCAAATAGCCGACTCGTAGTGTCCCTTAATTGACATGTTGCTTTCTATTTTTTTTCACTTTAAAATATCAGAAAATGACTTATATGATGCCATGGAACAATCACAAGCCGTTTTTTCCCAAGTTTTCAATAAAATCAATAGTGGGCGAAACGTAACTACATTTAAGTTAGCAGACTTTCATGTATCTTCAATAGTTGTTCAATTTTACTCAAAATGCTTTTATCAACAACTATGGGTTCTACTGAGCGTGATATTTTTTTTTCTGTAATGAAAACAACATTAGGAAACAGATCAACTTGAGTTCTTGCCAAAAAAGAGAAATGGCAGATCTCTTCACAGATGAAAACAATTTCCCTTACTCTTTCTATTTGATTCCACCATTGAATGAAAATGAACAGCTTGTGCATCTCATTCAGGTTCATGGTGGAATGGTTATTGACCATATGTACGACACGATTGTTTTAGGTGACGCAGAGCAACCCCTACCCGCAGACCTAGAAGAGGCCCATGTTTACAATTACAAGGTTATTGAAGATAGTGTCAAGGAGGGTGTTCAGATGGTATTCATGGACTATCTGATTCATTTTCCTGCATCAGTGTCCTTAGATCAACATCAGATACAAGAGCAGGGTGCACAAGAACATGAACAACAACAGCAGTTAAACAGCGCAACAAACAATGTGAACACTGACATGCACAGCACTCATGCATTCAGTGATCCGTATCAATTTGAAATGATGAATGGAGTTTCTGATAATGCTTCAAAAAATTGGCTACAACCAATGAACGCTAATATGAGATACTTTGAAGCAGAGGAAGACAAAGTGTTAAGGGAGGAAGTTAGAAAAAGACCATGGAATGGTATAAAAGGCCACATTATATATGAAGAAATTTCAAAGTTGCCATATTTTCAAGAAAGATTACGAACTCCTCAGTCACTCAGAGAAAGAATGCGGACACTGAACTTTGAAATTGGCTACATGTATAAGGAGGATCCTAGAAATAAAGGGCGGTTGTTAACCGATCAGGAAGGAAATTACATACGAACTGCGTCAATAAAGACCAAGAGCAGAAAATTCACAGCTGAGGAAGACATGATTTTTTGCAAAACCGTTTTCAGACAACTGAACTTCCTAGAAAACGAAAGAGGGTTCGAGACTGTTGAAATCCCAACCAGTTTTTACAACAAATATGCATTGGTTTACCCAAGCCACACTAAAGAAAGTTATCGTCAACGATTTAAGAACTTCTTACTACCTTTTGGAATAAAAAATTATATTAAATACTTCATGGTTTCTAAAGCAAAAAATCAAATACCCAAACCGGCAAACCAAGCTAATGCTGAATGGTTAAAGGCTCGAAAACAATTTAAAAATTGGAAGGCACCAGAAAATGACGAAAAAAAGGACTCATATCGTTTGTATTATCCTAATGTTCCCACTGAAGACTCTTGGATTGAAGAGAATTGGAACTTAGCTGAAGTTGATGGTGAAGCAGATGTAATTTTTGAGAATACGTTATCAAGAAATTATAAGCCAGTGGCACCTTCTGTACCTGCAGCAATTTCTAAAGAGGAACATACATCAAAAACACTTTCTGCTGACGAAGTTGAGGCATATCTAAATGCTACGATGGAACAGGCAGGTTCAAAAGATCAAGAACTTGATGATGCTGAATTCCAAAAGCAACTTAGTGAAATTTTTGGCAATAGTAATAACACCGAAGATGATCGCCAGGTAGCTGCAGATCAGCCAGATGATCATCACCCTGCTACCGTACTCGAATTTGTTGATGAGCCAACCACCGAATTCCCATCATTTTATGCAAAAATCAGTGTCAATAAAGGCAGTCCTGTAAAACTCGATGAAATTGAAGATAAAAACAGATTTAAACAAGATATAGAGCAATTGATTGTTTCATCATCAAGTTTAAAAGTCAAGGAATTATGTGTTGAACTTGCAAAATACAAGGTCAATGAATACTATTCGTTGTATCTTTTTCATCGATGTGTGAATAACAGATCCTTTATTGCTAAATGCATTGCTCATTATGTGGACACAAATGGGGCCGAGTTATTATTGATGCAACCTGGAATTTGGTCTACTAAAAGCTTACAATGGTTGAAATCTGACGACAATGACAAGAGGGTTGCCATTGAACAATATCATGGTGAGGCATCCTCTTCTCATATGTTGCGAGATTTAGAAAGACGAAAACCAATTGAAGAGCAGTTGGAGAAAAAAAGCTTTGGAAAGACAAAGAACACTTAGTGTACAAGATTATTCATATGTATTGTTAGCTGTAATTACTAGAAGAGTATTAAAAAATAATTAATTGTAATTGAAATTATGTATAAGTACCAATCGGTTAGTCTTCGATAACAACAACTCCCTCGCTGTCAATTTTTACACACTCTTTCGGAGTTTCGGCTTTAGCATGTTCAAGAAGTTTGTATTTCCTTCTCTTTTTATGATCACTTCTTTGCTTTTTGTCTTGTCTTTTGGCACTAACGATACCCTTTCTACTAAGAATTCCGTTTTCCAAAACATCAAGTCTGTCTGCAAGTAATTGTCTAGCAATTTTTCTATTCTGCTCTCTAGATCTGGTAGCTTGGCATGTTATTACTATACCTGTGCTCTTATGGGTTAGTTGAACTTTGGAATTAGTTTTGTTGATCTTTTGTCCTCCATGTCCTGATCCACCCTTGATAAACTTTTCTTCAAACTCAGTTTCTGCTGGTGGTTTTGGCCTACTAGGCATTTTTGATCCTTTAGGTAACTTGACATCAAGACTCTTCAACGTTTGTGGCAACGAGGAGGAACCTGATAATGGTATTGATCTAGGATCCACTGTCGCTTTTTTCACTTTTGGGACTACGCCCGGAATTGCGGTTGAATTCCACAGCTTTCCAATATCCAAGCTTATCCTAGCTGTCCCATTTATCAAACGCCTTCCAAACATCAATAACTCTGCGTATATGAACAACCTTTGAAATTGTATCTATAATATCACGTGACTGAAGTTTATTGCAAGTTGAGAAATTTCCAATACGAAATTATCAAATTTTCATTTCGAAGATTTTTTCCATTATTAAATCTGGTAATTTGACAAGTATAAATGAACACTCAGGTCTGTCGCTTCAGTACGAGTGTTGCTAAGGCAGCACGTGCAAAGGCACATCGCGTGCCTCACAATATTCAGCTAAAAAAGCCAATTTTACCTACGATCAATAATATTAACGTCAAGGAAGACCATCCATTATGGGAGTTTTTCCACAATAAAGAGTTCCTTCGTGCTCCAAAGGAGATGGCACCAACAGGAAGACACTGGTCTATTCAAGAATTGAGACGTAAGAGTTTTGATGACCTTCATTCACTATGGTATGTCTGCTTAAAGGAACTCAACCGTTTGGGTCGTGAAGATGTGATTTATTCTGAAATGAACTCCCCTAGATTGGGCTCGATTCAAGGTATTGCAGATGAAATCCACCTATCACTTTTATCTATCAGACAAGTATTAACTGAAAGAGAATCGTCAGTTGCCAACGCTCAAAAGGTGTTCTCAGAAGAAGGAGACAAGTACATGCAAGAATTCAGGCAATCGTTTATGAAAGCCGAAGACGCAGAATCTAATGAATGGAAAGATAAAGTTTTCAGATTTGCATATGCCATTTGGGGGGTCAACTTTGATAATCCCGAACCTGCTTTTATTAACAGTGACTTTGTAGCAGCTGTTGAATTTATTGGACAGATGTTTTTTGATAAGTACTATGCACAATCTGGTAGCTCAATCGGGGAACTTAGAGATATCACCGAATATTTGAGTGTTTTCCAAAACGGTAGATCGGCAGAGGGCTTCAAAAAGGCTTGCACCGAAATTGAGTCTAACAGAGATTCCACACCATTCCCTGCCAACAAATCGGTTGACGTTTTGAAAGAGTTATACCAAAATGCTTAATAAAATGGATCTTTCAAATACACTTTATAGTTGATAGACATTTGTACCAAAAAATTCCATGTAAATATGAAAATCTATTTAAGAAAACGTTTTTTATTGTAATATACACATCTTTCAATACACATAACTAAATCGCAATGTTATTAGCAATTGCATTGAGAGATTCATTGAGCTGAACACTAACCTCCATCCATTTCGCCTTGTTCATTTTCATTCTCTCTTCTATAATTGCACACTCTTTAATCTTTTCATCAATCGCTTCTCTGAGTTCTTGAATACTCTTCTTGAAACCGGTACTCTTATCAAACTTAAATTCAAACAGGTCCTCTTCCCTTTTTTCTTTGTCTTCATAAACTAACCTGCCAGATGCAAATATTGTAGACAAATCCTTTACATCGTTTTTAAACAATTTTTCTACTTCGAATCTTTTCATTTTAATTACCTTTACCTCAGTCAAGTACGTTTCTATTGTGTTGTTAATAGACCTTCTCATTTTTAGTAACTCGGTTGTGGCTTCAAGTCTTTTAATTAAAACTTCTGATTCTTCGTTAGCTTGAAGTAAAGCCTCTCTCAAGTGTTCGTTAGATTTATCATCATATGTTTCTAGTGCTTGATTGATAAAATCTAATCTCATTTCTTCAGCCTCTGCAGATACTTGAGCCCGTTTACCACTCATTATAATTTTAGCCTCCGCCACTTCTAGTTTTTCCTTGAATTCATCTGAACCAACCGAATCCTTCTCAGCTTTTAGGTCTTCTATCAAGTCTATCAGTATTGCTTTATTCCGTATGTATACATCTAGTTCCAAATCTTGCACCAACCTCCTACGTTTGGTAAATTCTTCTAAATCTGATGGTCGCAATGAACTAGTCATTCTTTGCACAGCAGATTAGAAAGTATAATAAAGTTTCGTTTGATGATATTCCAAAAATTTAGTTAGATATACAGAAGTGGCGCATTAAAGCATTTGTGGCGCTCTTAAGTAATAAATGTGAATCAAAGGTTAGTTACTCTATACAGTGCTTGATCATCGATAGGATCGTTCATACTTGATGCTCCATTGCGCTCTTAATACATGCAATAACTGCAGTGCTTTGAATTTTGTCATTACCACCTTTGGAAATTCCATATTCAATATCACTTAGACCAATCAGAATGTCACACCTTGTCTTCGCAGTGAGTTCATACTTCTCTAAAATTGTAATAAATTCCCCAATTAGATCAATGAGAGCTAGGCCCTCGGAGTTTCTGATTTTGGTTAAAGTAGAATAAGCATCTGTCCAATCATTCTTCAAAATTGCACCTAAAACCAACTCAACTGATTTTGGTCTTGGCGCACCTACACAGTCATAAATCATATCAAGCTCGATTTCGTTTTCAGGACTTTCTAGTGCTGCGGCACATGCTTGTAAAACATTCAATGCCTTTCTCATATCACCCTTACTCAAATGCACAAGTGCTTCCTCAGCTTCAAGTGAGATATTCAAGCGCTCCTGTTTAACAACAACAGAAACTCTTTCTCTAACTGCATCATCTGATAAGGGAGCAAACCTGAATCTGGTACACCTGGATAGCAGTGCAGGATTGAGTTTATGTGAATAGTTTGCTAAGATACAAAATCTTGTATTTTTTGTATACTTTTCGATGACTCTTCTTAAAGCGTTTTGTGCAACATTAGTCATTGCATCAGCTTCATCTAGAATAATCAGCTTAAAGCCCGAACTGAATATTTGCCTTGTAGAAGCAAAGTTTTTAATTTGGTCTCTGACAACGTCTATACCTCTTTCATCGGAGGCATTCAGCTCCAATACCATGTTTCTGTAATTTTTTCCATATATTTCCTTTGCTAGTGCCACCACTGTGGACGTCTTACCACTACCAGGAGGACCATAGAATAATAAATGAGGGATTCGTCCTTCTTCTGCAAACTTCCTAATTGTTTGCACTGTTTCATTTTGACCGTAAATTTCATTCAAGTTTTCTGGTCTATACTTCTCAACCCAAGGAAGGTTCTCAACATTGTTACCACGATTCATTTAACCTGAAAACTGTGATACGTGTCGTACTTTCTTTTATAGTGATTCCTTTTCGATGAAGACCGCGTGTATAAGAAAACGCGTAAATACTTTCGGCTCATGCGATGTCTCTATAACATCTATTGAAAGAGCTAGCTGCTGGAAGGTAATAAGTGCAGCTGCAATATTGCGGGGTGCCAATAAATCAACCAGGTTTTATATCATCTGCAAATCATTGGTTCAATCTCTATGATATTCGTATCACTCCAAACTTTTTAAATGATTCAACAAGTATGATAGAGTTTAAACGAACTAGTTATCGGAAGCTATATAGAAAATTGCAATGCAACCCTCTCTAAAGAATCAAATAGAAAAAACGCTTCTTGTGAGTTGCCAAAGTAGGACTAACCTTACAATTTTTCAGCTAAATTGGATGGTAATGAAACAGGCCATGCTACTCCATAGAAACAATATTGATAAAACTCAGAGACAAAATTTCTTGCTATTGTAAATAGACCAGGAATATCAAAAACTAAAGAAACCAAAACATGACAAATAAACAATTATACATTAAAAAAAAAAGAAGACTGCTTGTAGAATTCAATTGACGTCAAGAGCTGCATTCTATAACAAAAGTTTTAAAAAATTGAATGAATTAACTCAAAGTGATTGGAAAATTTGCAGATTAAAGAGAGACTAGAGCTGTAAACTAGTAATCGAGTCAATTTTTCATCTTCTGCTTTTGCTTGTTACAACATAAGCAAAAAAAACTTTGCCATTTGTGTGTATTGTCATCGCTGCAATTATCACTAGTTTCAATTTACTACTTCAATTTTGTTCCTACCAAAACTGTAGCCAGTAAAGCTATGTGACTCAATTTAACTGTACCATTTTTAAACCAGAGCTTTAATTTAGTAACTATACTACAAATCACACCCTGACTACTCTCCAAAAATTTGACAGGTCAATGCAATTTCTACCTTCAAATGCTGTATAACAAATTAATCACAATAAACTTGGAAGTCAAGTTTGTCTCCATTGAGTAAAACAAAATTTGAGTTTAGTGCTCTGTCCACAAATGGTCATAAAATGAAACACTTTTTTTGTTTGAAGGAAACAAATGAGTACACTTTAAAGAATCAACAAGAGTAAGAATTGATTCAAGAGACAACATGTTAAAACCGCAGATTTTAGCCAGTTTGTGTTGTTACTAAAGCTAACAATGGAAATACAATTAGATCATACTTAAAAAACATACTCTAGCTGAGCAGAGCTTTCAAAAAATCAAATATGGAAACTTCACATAGTTGTAAACGCCATCTTCCCGTAGCAATAGTGCAAGATGTCATTAAGAAAGGGTATTTACAAGCACCAGTTTTCCGCTGCTTCTTCAGCAACGCCTATCCCATCTGATTCTACAAAACACTGGGTTTACACCTTTGCAGATCCTTCAAAGACCGATAGTCAATTGACACAAACGAATAACAGCACGCCAATTCCAACTGTTGGGTCATCGACAAGCTTGAATACAAGCAACGGTGATGATAATCAAGATAACTTAAATGAAAAGTTTTTCATGAAAACATGGGTTCCTAAAGAAATCGCAGACGGAGAAGATGATCGTAACCAAGTCATAAGTTTATTCAAAGACTGTGAAGATGATGACAGAGATGCTGTTATTGATCTAGATCAATATACCTATTTACCGGTAGAAACAGAAACGAGCGATCAACCTGGCAATGCTATGTCGATGTCTGATATCAAGTCTGCAGTTGGTAATGCTGGTGCAGGTAATTCTTTATTCTCAAGTTCAGCTGCCCATGCTCTTGAAAATAAGGATGAAGAGGCTAACGCAATCAGTGCCGACGGTAAACCAGTGATAGAAGAAAACTCTACGCAGAAAACAGAAGAAACTGAAACACCAAAGGTTGAGGAACTCAGTGAATCCCCCAAACCCACTAACGGTACAACTGATGTGGACGGTGACATCAAAATGGAATAATTCCAAGTAAATCGCTTTTGTAAATTAAACAGTTTTATAAGATTAATGTAATTCTAAGAAAAAGAATTCAACTCATCATATTTGTTTCAATACTTCCTCTTCCAAAAGCAACGATCCAAGACTATTGTTACTATACACTTCTTCAGATACAGGTTTTTCCCATTTTTGAGCAGCTTTCCTGTTGATTTTGTTGCTATGGAAGTACTGTGAAACTGAGCCAATGTTGATTTCACTATTTGTGTCTGATTCCACCTCTGAATTGTACACAGAGTTATTTGGGTCATTTAGCACTTCTGAAGCATCATTATCAGTTTTGAATTTCATTTTCATGAGATCTAATCGTGAACGGTGTATGTCTTCGTCAGCGTGTTCAAACTTTATAACATCATTTTCTTGTGACAGTGACTTCGTAATTTGTTCATCAATATCATTAATTTTAGGATAAATGATTCTGGAACTGTTTGCAGCCCCATCAACATGGAGCTTTGTTTCACCCGCAGCGTAATGTAGTTCTATCAATTTCTTATAGATCTCTTCCTTAGGTATCTTTAATATGTGTGATAGATGTGTGAAATTGTATTTGATTTTAAACTTGCCATCTTCAATTGTTTGCAGTGGTAGCAAAGTCCTCAAAATATCTATTGAATCTGTGTTCCACTCATATTTAGTATTTTCATTCTTTGAAAGGATAACCCCCTTAGAACCAAGTTGTTCTTTTGAAACACTGAATCGAAGCACAGGTTCTGGGACATGAAAATCAACTTTACACATCTGAAGAGCACATACTTGAACCGATAACAATTTTTTCTTTTCGTGCTTTTTAAATATCTTTTCTACAACTGAGTGAATTTATGAATGTGGAAGGTACTCACAGCCAATCGACTGCGAGTAGTATAACTTCAACGTGTAAATCAGACTCACAAAATGGTTTACCTGGATTTAAATTACAAATTTTGGGCTTTGATTCTTACCAATCAGTTCCAACTAGTCTTGACAAGAAACTATCAACTGTTAATGGAAAAATCCACAAACTTTCCAAAACTTCATTGGTGACTGTTCCAATATTACGAATATATGGTAAGTTACCGAGTGGTCATACTTGTTTATGCCATGTTCACGATGTTTTCCCCTACATATATATCAGATACATTGGTAAAGTTATTGACAACCGTTTGTGTGAATCAGACACGCTACAGATTATCAATGAAGAGTTGATTAAACTTAAAGATGAAATAAACTTTAGATTATATCAGTCTTTCAAACAAGGCAAAAAAAGGAAGGCCAAAAACTATAAACGAAATTTGAAAAGGGTCAACACTGCTGCTAAAAAGAAAGCAGCTTCAGAGTCGCTAAATGACATTAACCCTGACTTTGATAGCGACGATTCAGACAATGATTTTACTGAAAGTATGGACAATTATGTAGCCGATATATCTTTGGTGAAAGGCGTTCCATTTTATGGATATCATCTTGGATTTTCACCTTTTGTAAAGGTAAGTTTATCAAACCCCTCTTACGTCACAAGACTCACTAAATTGTTACACACTGGGAAGATCTTTGGCAAATTCATACAACCATTTGAATCTCACGTCCCCTACACATTGCAGTTTTTAACAGATTACAATGCATTCTCTATGGATTGGCTCAGATTATCTCAATTATTTTGGAGGTATCCTGTGGTTTACACTAAACCAGAACTTGATATCAATAGTGAACCTTTTCAGCCTTTTTTTAATACAAAAATTACTGAGTTCAATCAATATAAGGTGAATGATGATCTCAAAACGGTTATTTCCAATGCACTAACTTTACAAGGTACTACCATAAACATACTAAAACCCAACAAGTTCAACAGAATATCACGTACCATGGTCGAATTAGATACATCTGCCAGATGGATTTTGAATAGGAGGTCTCTTACTGAACGAGCAATTCATTCTTCGTTGTTTGAAGACTCATCAACGCTTGAAAAATGTGTTGGATACTTTGATTCTACGAGAACTTTACTTAATGACGTTAAATTCTTAAGAAAAAGTAGAAATCTTGACTCAAATCACAAGTTCAGGCTATTTGAAAAAATTGACAGAAGCTTCAGGAAACAAAAGTGGTTTGAAAATGTGGAATTAGAAAAGCAATTTCAGGATTGTTTAAAAAAGTCAATGGAACACCTGGATAAATCAAATATTGATAAGTTGGGTATTTTGGATAAACAGAATGCTAAATTCAAATGGCTTGGCTATTTTCAAAGCTCTTTTAATGTTATTGATAGTTTGCACTTGAATCTTGAAGAAACTGGTATATACAGGAGCGATCTTGTTGCAGTTGATGCATCTTATCATTTGAGAAAAAATGATCTACTATGGCTTGTAGATCAAGTATTATCACTAAGACTGTTAGACTTACAATATATTCCTAATAAAAATGGAAAAAATCCAAATCTACACGGTGAGGTGGATCAAGAGTTCCCAGAAACTGAGAATGTAGATGTAGAAGAAGAAGAAGAAGAAGAAGAAGAAGAGGAAGAAGAAGAGGAAGAAGGAGAGGAAGAAGGAGAAAAACGAGGAGAGAAAGAACTAAAACTGCTTTCAGATCAACAGGGACAAGACCAGTTTCTGGGAGAAATCCCACATTTTACTAATGATTCAAGAAGTGCAGACGAAAATTTTGGATTCGAGATAGTTCAATCAACTGAAAAAACTGACGAGGTTGGTTATCTTGAAGGTATTGATTCAGTAAAACATGATTTAACAAAGTCATTACACGACTCATCGATCAATGACATCGACGAAAACTTTTTGGATGTTGCCACAACTCATCGATCTGATTTTCAAATATTTGCCGCAACACAAAAACAAATTATTCCAGCCACCTCTGAAAATAGTACTCTTATCAAAACTAGTCAGGATATCAACAAATGTGATTTTAAGCAGTTTTTTGAGGATTTTCATCCTCTTGAGAATGTTTTCTTTTATACAGCCGATTCAAGTCATACCAAACCGTACTTTACTTCTCATGAAACATTTATGGAGTCTTTCGAAACTAAGCATCAACGTTTGAAAATTGAGTATCGTGATCCATATTACTCTAGATTAGAAAATTACGACGCCGAGCCATTTTATTATGCAGGGAAGAAATATTTACTAGAATGTAGTGAAATAGAAGGAACTTCTAATAACTTAGATATTGGTCTAAATCCAGTTGATTATGAAGATGATTTTCAAAAAAGGCAGTGGATTTATTTACCAAAGCCACCCAATTATGACGCGGTGAAGTTGTGGTGCAGTACACAAAAGAAAACACAACCAGAGAGTATTAATCTTCAAGTTTTTGATTCTCAAGTCAAAGGAGTTACCCAAAAAGTTAAAGAGTTTAAGTTTCCTTCACTCCAGACTCCTACAGAAAGAAAAAAATCTAAATTTAAAGATATGCTTATGCTTACAATCGAAATACATGTTGAAAGCAGAGGGAAACTATTACCTGATCCTTACATAGATGAGATAAAAGCCATATTTTGGACATACAATTCAAACTCTTTCATTTTTAATGATTCCAATGACGCACCGTCTGGTGTATTTGTAAATTCAAATAGATCTGAACTATTTGAAAAAATAGCACATGCGAATGATATTGAAATCCAGCAGTTTGATTCTGAAATTGAAATGGCTCAGGCCTTGATTTCATTAGTTGAGTTTTTGGACCCAGATATACTAGCGGGATTTGAAGTTAACGAGTTATCATGGGGTTACATTATTGACCGTTTTAGGAAGGTTCATGAAATTGACCTTCTCCAGAGACTCTCTAGAACAATATACAAAAACAGGGGAAAAGTGAAAGATTCGTATGGATATAGACATGCCTCAGGTGTTAGAGTTGTTGGTCGTCACATGCTCAATATATGGAGACAACTCCGTAAAGAAGTTAATCTAAGACACTATAGTCTAGAAAATGTTGTCTTTCACTTATTACATAAAAGAATACCGGTTTTTTCCCCTGAAGTTTTGAATAAATGGTGGGGCCAAGAAGATAAACATGTTACTTTTACTCTAAAATATTGGTTACTTAGAGTTCGATTAGAATCTGAGCTAGTTTTTAGCCTTGAAATAATTGAAAAGATAACTGAACAATGTAAATTACTTGGATGTGATTTTTATTCAATGATATATCGAGGATCACAGTACATGGTCGAATGCTTGCTTGTTCGTTTAGCCAAGGAAGAGAACTTTATTTTACTCTCACCTTCAAAAGAACAAGTGTTTGCTCAGGACGCTTTGGAGTGCATACCATTAGTAATGGAGCCTGAGTCAGGTTTTTACAAAAGTCCTCTTGTTGTATTAGATTTTCAGTCACTATACCCTTCTTTGATTATTGCTTACAATATTTGCTATTCTACGTTTCTTGGTTGCATGAAGGATTTTAGTCCTGATAAGTATTCGAAAGCTGGAGTTACTAATTACAAATTAAATGCTGGTTTATTAAGTCTGTTACAAGATCATATAAATATAACACCAAATGGAATGATGTTTGCTAAATCAAATGTTAGACAATCATTATTGAGTAAAATGCTAATTGAATTATTAGATGCTAGAATAATAGTAAAGGGCACCATGAATGCGTTTAAGGATGACTTTGAGTTAACAAAATTATACGACAACAGACAATTAGGGCTAAAATTGATTGCAAACGTCACTTATGGGTATACGTCTGCCTCTTATTCCGGACGCATGCCGAACTCTGATATAGCAGATGCTATTGTTTCGTGCGGACGAGAGACATTGTTGAAGGCTATAAAAGAGATTGAAGGGCATTCTGAGTGGGGTGCCAAGGTAATTTACGGTGACACTGATTCTTTATTCATATACTTACCAGGTAAAACCAAAATTGATGCTTTCAGAATTGGGCAGGAAATGAGTAAGCATGTAACATCATTGAATCCATCACCAGTTAAACTCAAATTTGAGAAAGTTTATCATCCATCATTTTTATTGAGCAAAAAAAGATACATTGGTTGGTCCTATGAACATTTGGAGCAAAAAAAACCAAAGTTTGATGCTAAGGGAATTGAAACGGTTAGAAGAGACGGAATCCCCGCACAAGCTAAGATCTTAGAGAAAGCATTAACATTACTGTTTGAAACCAGAGATATTTCAAAAATTAAAGAATATATATTAGCTGAGTTTGTGAAGATAACAAAAGGTAAAGTCAATTGGCAGGACTTTTTATTCAGTAAGGAAGTTCGTCTAGGTACCTACAAAAACGAGGCCTATCTTCCGCCTGGTGCTAGAGTTAGTTTGAAAAAAATGGGTTCAGACAAGCGGGCAAAACCACAATATAGGGAAAGGGTATTTTACTTGGTTCGGAAAGGTTACAAGAATGAGATATTAAGAGATAGGTGTCTATCACCTGAGGAGTTTTTGAGTACACCTGATATTGAATTAGATTCAGAATATTATATACAAAAAGTGCTCATTCCGCCGCTGGAGAGAATATTTATGTTAGTTGGTGTTGATATTAGAAAATGGGTTCTGGAGCTTCCTAAAAAGTTAGAGTTCAAAGGAGTGAGAAATATGAAGTTCAAGTCAGTTAAGTGTATGCTTTGCGGAAGCAAATGCGAAACTGGCAACAAACTTTGCACCAATTGCAAAGAGGACGAATTGGGGGTTATTGCCAAAAGTGTAGGGACTTTGCAAGAAAAGCAAGATAGAATGAACAAAGTTCTAATGTTTTGTAGAGAATGTTCACGTTCGAATTTGAGTAATGGCAGCATTTTAGATGCATTAGAGTGCAAGAATGAAGATTGCTCTGTTTTCTATGATAAGTATAAGAGAAAAGCGGAGCTAAATGATATCTGCCATAAATTGGACCTTGCTAACGACTGGTAATTAAAAAACCAACTCTTCCACTTCAATACCACATATAACACATCGTTTCTTGTATAAGTTATCCTCGCTTTTAATTTTAAGTGGTTCACACCATTCATGTTTATGTTTTGTAAATTCGTCACCGGTTTTCAATGACTTTGTTATTTCTTCAGCTCTAAGTCTTTTCCTCATCTCTTTCAGCTTATTGACCCATCTTTTCTCTCTTCTGTTTTTTTTCATTTCTTCTCTTCTTAGCCATTCTTTATCTAAAGCCTCTGCGCTTCCCCATTTATCAAAGGCATATTCTTCAATTTGATACCTTAAAAATAACTGCATTCGTGAAAATGTACCACTGTGTGGATTATTTTTTACGATTCTAGGAAACAATTTCAAGTCAGCTAGTTCCGGTTCTGTCAGGAAATAGTCTTCTTTGCACTCCGTTTTAGTCAATAATGAGTACTTTTCAGGATGCTTCTCTTTGCATGCTTTGCAAACCTTGCAATGGAATATGTCTAGCATCTTTTTGTCCAACTCTATGGCATTTTTACATTCATAGCACCTAGGAGCATTAACCAAATCTAACGGCGGTGGTTCTTCTGACTCCTTCTTATCTACTTGCGCAGCTTTCCATTCTTCAAGCGTTTTACCCTTGAAACTGGATGCACCATCCGCAGCGAAAACATCGTTCTTTACAATAAACCCATTTTCCACATTTTTCAGTGTAGAAAAGTCATATTCAATGTAATCCTTTGTTTTTATAGTCGGCTTTATGTATGTAGTAGGTTTCGAAGAAGCATCACGTAATTGATCGTTTTTGTTGGTGTTTGCTTTGAGTTCCGCAACTTTTCGCTGCCTTTCCAATGCTTTCTGCCTGTTTGCTTCAATCATAGACATCCTTTGTTCTTTATTCAACGTCGGCTGGCCCAAATTTGCCTTTATAGCATTCTGACGTTGTCTGATCCGCTCGAGGGCTTTTCGCCTGTTTTCTTCCTGTAGAAAATAGTTCTGTTAGTATTTATTATGAGATCAAAACACTTTCCCATTTCCTTTCTTCAATACTCACTATATTAGAGTTCATCAATACTTTTTGCTGGAGTAGACAGATCAATCACAGTGCATATTTTTTTTCTAGTGATAAATTTCTTTTACAAACAATGGCAGTGATTTAATTGTGATATAATTGTGATTTATTGGCCAATAAATGGACCATCGTGTACCGCCTTCTAGCCCTAAGAGGTCGACTCAGAGCATGGAGTCCTTGCTATCTTCACCATCAACGCCGCGAAGAAAGAACAGAATTGTGTACTCAGATAGATATATTCCGCAAAGAACTGGTGTAGATTTGCAGGCAGCATTTAGTTTACAGGATTATCCTTCTTCAAGAGATGACGCTGAAACAGGATCCTTATCAGGTGCATTACAAGATGACATAGATTTACAAAGAGATCAGGAGGCTGATCGAACGTTTAATTCTGTCCTTAAATCAGAGCTCTTTGGTGAATCTCTTCCCATTAAACCAATAATATCAAGGTCTACGAGGGACAATTTACAAGAATCAATATTTGGTTCTAGCGGAGGAGGCACTTCGCAAGCAAATTTGATGGAAATAAGCTCGTCACCAAGTCGAGTTGAAGAATGTAATGATTCTGCAAATTTAAGAACACCACAAAGGCAATCAGGTAACATTTTAACCTTTCAAAGTCCTTCAAGGCCTAGTTCATCTTCGTTGAACGTACAAAACGAACTATATTCACTGTCACCGGTTAGGGCAGATTCTCAACGGCTTTTGCTATCTCCCCAAAAGAAAAACCGGATTATATCTAAGGTGCCTTATAGAGTACTTGATGCACCGGAACTTGCAGATGATTTTTATCTAAACCTAGTTGATTGGGGTTCACAAGATGTTTTAGCGGTTGGCCTTGGTTCGTCGGTTTATTTATGGGATAGTGGAAGTGGCACTGTCAACAGATTATGTGACTTAGGACAAAATGAATCGATTTGCTCTCTTTCCTGGATCGGAGCTGGTACTCATTTAGCAATTGGTACGAACAGTGGATTGGTTGAAATATGGGATGCAACAACATGTAGATGTACTAGAACCATGACGGGTCATACTCAAAGAGCTTCTTCGTTATCTTGGAATCAACATATTTTAACGTCGGGGTCACGAGACAGGACCATATTACACCGTGACGTTCGAGAGCCTGCTCATTACATGGCCAAACTAGTAGGACATAAGCAAGAAGTCTGTGGATTGAAGTGGAATATAGAGGAGAATAAACTAGCATCCGGTGGCAACGATAATAAGCTATTTGTGTGGGATGCACTAAACTCATCAGAGCCGTTATTGAAAATAACAGAGCATGAGGCTGCAGTGAAGGCTATCTCTTGGTCTCCACATCAAAGAGGGCTTTTAGCCAGCGGTGGTGGTACTGCTGACCGTAAGATTAAAATATGGAATGTATTGTCGTCTCAAAAGGTCCATGACATTGATACAGGTTCACAAGTGTGTAATTTAGGATGGTCAAAGAATTCGAACGAATTAGTTTCTACACATGGTTATTCAAGAAATCAAGTGGTTATATGGAAATATGGTCAGCAGCATATGCAGCAAATATCCAATTTAATGGGGCATACATATAGAGTATTATATCTAGCCATGTCGCCAGATGGTGAAACTATAGTCACAGGTGCCGGTGACGAGACATTACGATTTTGGAATGTTTTTGAAAGGAACAAGAATGACCAATCAAGTGGTTCTGTTTTACTTGATGCATTTTCACAATTGAGATGAAAATGTTCAAAACTATATTAGTCCTATTATTTATGGAATAATCTACAAATGTGTTGTTTATTTATAAAGAGTGTATATTAGAAAACTGGCTATTGAATAATGTATAAGATTTGATGAACTTGATAATATCTTAATCCTCTTGTATATATGTTTGCTTATTTTTTTTCTCACATTATATGCAATTAATTTTGAGAGATGGATCAACATATGCCATGGCATTTTCAATATCAGCAACACTAGGTACATCACAGATACCCATTTTGTGTCTAATTGATGCTTATTGCCACTATAAAATACCCACAAAATGTGTTTCACCTATAATGTCTATCTTAGTGAGTTTAATTGATAACTCATTATATATGTCTACTTTGAAGGAAGTTTTAGATAAAATCGAAACCGAAATCAATAAGTACATATTAATGGCACCAAAGAGTGAAAACTCAATGCTTATAAGAGCTTCAATTTTAAATCAGATTGGGAGTTTAACTACGCTTGATGAGTTTAATGACTACATTTTTTCTTTTGTGAATCTTATCGTTGATCCACCAGAGGAGTTGAAGAAAGAGACGCACATTGTTAATCATAGGTGCAAAATGATACAGTCAAATAGTTTTTTGGGTAAGTTTATTATAAAAATCTTGTTAAGCGTCAAAGTAATGTCCTTTGATGAATTGTTATCAATCTGGAAGGGGTTTTGTGAATACAAGAAACCATTAGTAAGTGACGTTTGCTTGAAGGGGCATATAAGCGAGAGCGAATCTAAAGAGAAACTGCAATGGATGGAACTGCTCAAACAAACAAAATTAGGAGTTGAAACGCATTCTATAGAGTATGTGATTTCGCAAGAGGAGCTTTTAAGGCTATTTGTTTTTCAGATAAATAAAATCCAAACTAATTCAGAACCGATTCCTGATTCTGTTAAAGCTATTTTAAAGAATATGGCTCAGATACAGTGTGGAAATATCAATAAAAGTTATTATATCGAATATTTACAGCTATGGAGATCGGGAGACTACGAAAATTCATTGAATGCAATGCATCGATATTTTGATTACATGATGTCAAGTAAACAAAAATACTACTATCATTATGCTCTACTAGCTTTAGCAACTTTACACACTTCTTTTGGGTGTGATAATGAAGCCATTAGAGCTATAAATGAAGCTATTATGGTTGCTAGAGAGGCACGAGACTACAATTGTTTAAATTATCTTTTAGCATGGTTATTTGATTTCTTAAACTCAAGGCCACATATGGAGATAGAAGGTGACATGAGCCGAGTTCAGATTTTGGAGTTCTTAGAGCTCAAGTCAAAAGAAAGACGCAACAGTGCACTCCATTGTGTTGCTTTCATGAATAAAGCCACAATGGCATTGAATACCGGTAAGCCAATGATTGAAGTTAATGATAATTTAACAAGGGCGTCATACTTGTCATTGCATTCACCCGTTTCCACTCCACAATTGAACAACTTGATACATGTATGTAGAATGGCGGCTCAAATGTGGTGGTTAATCGGTGAAATGGATACTTTAGTAGACACTTATCTTGACATTGGAGCCAAAGTTGGTGAGGAGTGTCAAGACTCTAATGAAATGACAGAAATAAATATCATGAGATCACAATTGGCATGTGAGAAGAAGAATTTCAAAGAAGCTTTCAGCATTTTAAAAAGAAATGAGGAATCTATCAAGAGCAATTTAAGCTTACAAAAGAAATGGAAGATTAGATATCACTTAATCGATCTGGAAAGGCTGATCCATTGCAATGGTGACATGAATCAAGGTTTAGTCATTTTGAACAATTTGAAAGCAATAGGCAAAGATATTAGTTATGTCGATCTTCTGTATGAGATTGATCTTATGGAAAGTAGGTTTTTAATTTGGTTGGGAAATGTCTCTGATGGGTTTGAACTTGTCACCAATGGGTTAACGAAGATGAAAAAAGGCAGTTCAATTAATTATTGGGCTCTCAAATATCAATTAAAATATGGTGAGATAATGGGACAAAGAGGAACGTCTATTGTTATGAATGCTATACATGGTGCTACTGTCAGCGGTCTGGGAAAGATAGTTCAAGAAGGTAACATCATTCTTGATCGTCTTTGTAATAGTTAGAAACAGTGACTGCAAGAAAGTCGATGGCTGCTTGCGCAAACAAGTGCATGTTGGTAATTCTGTCTAAGGTATTGGTATGTACTTCTTTGTTACTATTGTTCCCACTAGGATCTATGATAGACAAGAAAACTGTTCCTGTATTTGAATCCCGTGGACCAGCATACCCAGTTTCACAGAGCACCCATGGTGAACCAAATTCCATTCGTAAAGTTCTGGCAAATTTAGCAGCAGAGCTCTCAGAAGGGCCTGTGTATGAGTCAATTTGATCTTTCTGCCATCCACCTAACCTTAATCTCGACTTCAAAGAATATATTAGTCTAGTCCCGTCAAAGAAATTTGATGCACCTTCATGTGCAACCAATCCAGCTGAAAGTAGACCCCCGCACGCACCCTCAGACACTGCAATTGTGTGACCGTGTTTTATTAGTGCATCGATTGTACATTGGGGGACTTCAATAGGGATCTTATCCATCGTTAGCTTCAAGAGGTGGCGATGTTTTTGATGCTTGAAAAATGCGAAACATCTTTATCTTCTTATTATTATAGTAAAATACATGTTTGAGTTTCTTTGCTTTGACACACCCAATGACAATACCAATGGGGTACTTACTGTACTTAAAGAAGCACTTGTAAATGGGACATATAGTGATATCAAAATTCAAGCATTTGAAAGCACTTACAATTTACATAAAGTGATCTTAACAGGATCAGGGTTCTTCAAAAGAGCAATGCGATGGACGGAAGATGATAGTAATACTGAAAATAATGGGATCACTAAATCCACAGAAATTGTATTTTCTGATAACGGATTTTCAAAAGTGGCTTTTGAGTTATGTATTGCTGTTTTATACGGATATCAACTAGAGGAATTAATCAAACAGCACTCTATCGAAGTTATGATAGTAGCACAGTATTTGGATATACCCGAGTTAGTAGATTACTGTATTGATTGGGTAGTTAAGGATGTTTCACTTGATACTGTTGGTGAAATTTTGCCATTTAGTCTAGATCACAATTATCAAAGACTTACAGATACCTGTGTGGCTTTGTTGGCTATGAATGGATACCAAGCAGGCATCGAAATATGGGCAGCTGTTCCTGTGAGTATTATTGCGAATATAATGAAGTCAAACTGGTTTTTTGTTCCCTCTGAATGGCATCGCTGTATGTTTTTGATTGAAATCATCAAACTCCATGATAATAACAAGGTTCTTGTAGATGTCTTGAATAACGACATAATGTATTGCCACTTTTCACATGATCAGCTATTTTCTCTTGGGAATCTTACTAATCTCATTGATCATACAACATTAAAGTCCGCTTTATGGCAGTCTGTTCAATTACAGCATCACATTCTCAGTGGCAAAGATTATACATCACAACATAAGTGGCCTATACCTACTAAAGATGAAACGTTATCAGGATTAGTCCCTGATTTAACGTATTCTGAGAATCCAATAACTACCAATATACCCCCTTTTAGATTTTCCGTTGCATTCAGTGATGTTTCGAGTTTACCAGCTAATAAAAGAATTTATAGTAAGACTTTTTGGTACTTGGGATCGTATTGGAATGTTTATTTGCAAAAATCACAGCTAGTTTTAACAGGACAATATCAAATTGGCATCTATCTTCATCGCGCTAATCATACAACTGTCAACGCTTTACAGCAAGATGCTATTTTGGAGGATGATTCATTTGTTACTGGTTTTAATTGTGGGGCGAATAGTAGCAAAAATGGTATTCAAAATAAGGATATTTTTGACATCACTTCAAGTGAAGATAAGGACCTTGAACAAAAGCTGATGAATCTGAAGTTAAATGATTCTAAAAAATTATCAATACCATACGAAGATAAACGTGAACAGCTAGGTGTTTATTTTTCTTTTTATACCCCTTCAAGGATAAATAAACCAGAAATAACTTCCTTTTTTTCTGTGCCTAATAATTTTTCCATGAATCAATCTTGGGGTTGGAAAAGCAACAACTTATGTCAGTTTGATTCATTTGGTCATTTTTTACCAAATGATGACGAGCTACTAAAATTCATAATAGTATTAGGCCAATAAATAAATAAAAAGCTGTTGCATTTATAATGCTAACTTTAAAATATATATCCTTTAGGTCTATTTTGAAACCCATTCAACGTCCCAATTTAATTTTGAGCCATTCAAAAATGGAACAACTTTGGTACCGTCTTCCCAGTCGCAAATTTCTTCAACATTAACTTCTCTTTCAACCAAAACAACTTCGTCTTGAGAGACCAATTCCTCAATCTTGGTTTCGTAAAATTGATGACCAAATTCAGAGACAAAGCCCTTTAGCTTGTCAAGCTTGCCAACCTTATCAAAGGCTTCCGCAAGGTAAGATAAGGCGTATGGTTGCGTGTAGACACCGGCACAAACGCCTTTAAAAACAGTCTTCTTGCTAACATCGTGAGGAGCAGAGTCTGAGCCAAAGATGAACCATGGCTTGCCGCTTGTTGCAGCTCTCAAGAGAGCTCTCTTATCACTTGGGAACTTGGCAACTGGTTTACAGAAATTAACAGGGGCACCGGCCCAGTCATCAACAGTCAAGAACAAATGGTGTGCAGTGATACTTGCAACCACCTTTGGAATGGCGCCTGGTGCCAAGTCCTTATTAATGTCGTCAATGGTTTCAATGGCAGCTGCCGTGGTACAGTGTTCCAATACGATTTTCAGTTCAGGGAAGTCGTTGTGTAATTTGACTAAAGCAGGCAAGAACTTTGGTTCTGCGTTCATGACATGTATATCATCATCGTCTTCAGTTTCGTAGATTCTAGTATCTTCCTTCTTCACAGATGGCTTCTCACCGTGCAAGTTTAAAACCAAACCATGTTTCTGCATCACCTCGAAAATAGGGTAGAAAACACTGAAGTCATTGGGGTCAACGCCAGCACTGGAATTAGTTGTCACACCTGCTGGGTAGCATTTGATACCTCTGATCGCACCTTCGTTGGCTGCCCTTTCCACGACTTCAGGTGTCAAATCCTTTGAAAGGTAGAAAGTCATCAAAAACGTGGTCTTTGGCGCCAGCGCTTGCAAGTCCTTGTGGTATTGTGTCACTTGTTCGATGGTGGTCACTGGTGGTGTCAAGTTTGGCATAATGTAACCAAGAGACATACCTCCCTGTCTCACTGTTGGCGTCACGTGGTTCATCATAGCACCTTGTCTTAAGTGTACATGGTAATCAGCTGGACAGCCTAGTGATACTTTTCTCATATTTGACATGTATTTTTTGAGATTTGGATATGTAGCCATCAAATAGTTGATGTCAATTTCGGAGTCGAACTTTTCAAATGAAAATTCAAAACCGTTTTTTCTCCATTTGTTTCTTTTTTTTAATAGTTTTCCATTTTTCCACTGCATATACGGCTTACGTTAGCAATGCATGAGATTTCATTTGTTATAGAAAAAAATTTTTCATTATGATAGATTACTATAAGAAATAGAGAGTGTATAGTAGGATGTCAGTGGCACCAGCGTTATCAACAAACCAGGAAGCAGATCTTTTTTCTCAAACTGCTCCCTATTCTAAGGAGGAATTGGCTCTTAGGAGAAGCTATTTAGGCCCACACTCTGCAGATAATTTGAAAAACGTCATTAATGAATACTACTCACTAGATGCATTGACAAAAAGGCTCAATGAAGTTGAAAGTACAAAGATTGCATTACAGTTTCCAGACGAACTCATGCAAGACTCTGCTATTATATCACAGATCCTGCGATCAAAAGTTGACTCACAGAAAAGCATCTGGATTCTCGCAGATACCTCCTATTCTCCATGTTGTATAGACACCATTGCAGCCGAGCACTCCACATCCACACACATTGTGCACTTTGGTGATGCCTGTTTGAATCCAGTGCAAAATTTATCAGCCACATATGTCTTTGGCAAACCACACATTGATTTGGACAAGATCGCTAGTGCTGCACTCAGTGCACTCGATGATGATAGCGAAAACGTTTGTTTAATGGCAGATGCCTGTAACAGTTATAGTTTGTTTGAATTGAAAGAAAAAATGATAAAGCTGGGATGGAAAGGACAAAACTTGATTGTTGCATCATTAGATTCTACGTTGCCAACAAAAGAAGGCCAGGATGTCGTGTTCATTGATTATCCAATGCAAAATGGAACGGGTATTAAAGTCGCCAATAGAATTCTCGAGGGCCTGCATGTGGACGATATTGATCAGAAAGATTCTAATGAGTTTAACCAGTCGCTAGATGCAATTACGCAATCATACAATTTAATACATTTGACTACACCATCAGACTCACGAATGTTGTTACTTAACACTAAATTTCAAACCGTTACCTATGTTGATCCTAAAAATGCTAAAATATCTTCTAAGAGACCTCCGAACTTGATGAAACGTTACAAATTCATGCATGAAGCCAGATCAGCTTCCACAATTGGTATTCTTTTAAATACACTTTCTCTTTCTAATACACTAAAGCTGATGAACACAATAGTAGACTGGGTTCACAAAGCTGATAAGAAGCACTATTTATTTGTCGTTGGTAAGCCAAATGTTGCAAAATTAGCTAATTTTGAATGTGTTGACGTCTGGTGTGTCATCGGTTGTGGTGAAAATGGTATAATAATTGATCAGTACAATGAGTATTGGCGGCCGATAGTGACCCCTTACGAACTATGGTTAGCTTTAGGAGAAAATGTTCAATGGCAAGGCAAATGGGTGGTTGATTTCAATCAAGTCTTGGAAAATAACCCATCAGAAGGCGATGCTGATGAGGCAAATGAAAGCGATGATGATTATAACAGCGAAGATGATGCACCCGAATTCAACCCTGTTACCGGTAAACTTTCTCTGAATAAGCCATTAAGACAACTCAAACATCTTGAGCTCGAAATGGATCAAAGTGTGCCTGAGTTGGAACAAAATGAAAACGCAGTTGTTAGTTCCATGTCAGGCCAACTTACAATTAAAAATACAATCTCTTTAGCGGCTATGCATTTACAAGATAGAGCATGGACAGGTTTAGGGAGTGATTTCACAAATGATTGCGAAGAGGCGGCGGAGATCGAGGAAGGTAGAACTGGTATTGCTAGGGATTACCTTCACGACAAATTATAGATTACTTTCATCAAATATTTTATACCATTTATAAAATAAATAATAATAATAAGACATCTTCTCTATAAAACTGAAGATTCATTCTCATTTATTATTGAAAATTTATCACGGCTATTAATGCTTTATTCATAGGTTAGTTCTATTTCATTTCTTATGTTCTATCAGCTTTTTTTTTATTGTTTTTTTTGCTGATTTTGATGAGTTGCATTGGATTATTTTGCAAATTGTTTAATCCTTTATTGGTTAAATTGTTATTTCCGTTTCTTGGCAATGTCGGAATATTTCTAGAATCCAGAACAGGTTTGGCAGGAATATAACCTGATGCGAATTTAGTTGGTGGGACCAAATTCTTGGTTCCTTTATGTGACAAATTTTGTTCTGAAGCCTTCAACTTTGAGGACTTTTCAGTGTTGCTACTGTTAATCAATTCTCCTTTCCTCTGCTTTTTCTGTTTCTTTGAAGAAGCTGTTTCTAGCTCTTCAATTTTTGCAGATCTTTTTGGCAGCGGCAAAAATCCCGAAGTGACTTTCATTTCACCATTTCTTTTCTTTGAAAAATCAGAAGATCTTGTAAAACCCAGATGTAATTTTGTAATTAAATTTCGTGCTCTAGCGTCATTAATTAAATCTTTCCATGTTTTATTAGAAATCAATGTTTCAATTTCGCCCAAAATCCATAATGAAGTTCTTGCTCTGGTTAATGCGACGTTCATTCGTCTGATATCAGCTAAAAACCCAATACCTTGATGGGCTTCAGCTCTGACACAGGAAAACAATATGATTTCTTTCTCTTGACCTTGAAATCCATCAACCGTGTTAAAGTCAACTTCGGAGTTTATACTGTGGCCGAACTCTCTGTAGAAAATATCTTTCAAAACCCTTATTTGCTCTTTGTATGGAGAAATAATACCAATTTTACCCATCCAGTTATAGTCTTGAAATCTTTTAAATAAGTCTTTTACAATCTCCAAACACATTTCTGCTTCGGTAGTATTGAATAATGACATAGTACGTGCATTTTTTTTCTGCTTACCTTCAATTTGAAAAAATCTGTACGGGCTATAGTTTTCTAAACTATGCCATGGTCTTTTGTTCATATTAGCCAAACCTTCACCATCAAGTAACTTAGAATTGTAAAACTCCTTAGATGGAAACCTTGAAATATCTGGGTGCATACGGTATTGGGTGTTTAACAAATAAATTGAGTCGTTATGATTGTTTTGCATTCTAACAAAGAGAGATTGTTCGTAGTTGTATGCTGCAGCTTTTTGAGATAAGACAGTTGGAGGTAGTTGATTTGGGTCACCAACCATAATACATTTTTTACAACCATATCTCAACGGAATTATGGCACTCAGTTCTATACACTGAGCAGCTTCATCAATAACAACAGTGTCAAATGTCATTGACATTCGAGCAAGAACATCATGCGCCGAACCCGATAATGTAGAGCAAACAACTTGAGCTTCGTTCAAGATTTTAAATTGTAGGTTTCTCCTCTCAATCTCCCTGTTACGATATTTGACAGCTCTTTGTTCTCTAGCTTCGTCAAGCTTTTTACCAAGATCACGACGCTTACTCATTACTTGTTGTAGTTTGAGTTCATACTCAGCCACTTCATTCTCAGACAATTCTGTATTTTCCAGTTTGTTTCTCAAGGAATCTCTTTCAAGAATACATTTCCTATGTTCTTCTCTAATCTTTGAATCATCTGAATAAGAAAATGCACTCAACTGTTGGTCAACTTGTTCTTCTAGTGTCAAGTCTCTGACTTGCTCATTGATGGCATCTGACTTACCCAACCTGACGACATTTGGGTTAAAAATGATACCCTTGGAATTTTTAATCCCATTTTTTATTCTCAAAACTAATTCATCAACAGCAGCATTTGAAGGAGCACAAATTAAAATTTTCCTTTTAGGAGCCGATCCGTTCTGAATAGTACCTGGTGTCATAACTTGATGTACCCCAATTGATTCGTTGGTAAGAAAATAACCAATGACACCTAATATAGTTTTCGTTTTACCAGTACCTGGTGGGCCTTGAATCAAAGAAAACCCATCACCGTGTACAGTTCCAGTGATTGCTTGGGCTTGTGAATCATTCACATCATAAAGACTTTTTATCTCTTCAATTTTTTGAGGAGTTGCTTTGTATAATGGCCCTAAATCACCTCTAATAATATCTTTGCAGAGATCATAATATTGAAAACCTCGCAAAGATGAATATTCTCTTTCTATTGTAGTCATTGTGATGACTTTCATACCAACTAGTTCCATTTGCGGTGAAACCTTATTGAGAAATGATTGAGAAGCTGTTGAGACTCTTAATGTTATATCTGCAAACATGTTATTAGTAGATTTTATCTCTTTGACTTTGGCTAAACAATTGATTTTGCAATTTTGAGCTAGATTTTTAGGTACAGTCTCGTCGTCTGTTGGTAAATTATCTATTAACATCAGAACAACTAAGTCATTATCATTAATAAATCTATTATCAGTTAGCACTGACTTTTTTACGCTTGCGTATACATCAAAGAATTTATCCGTAGCAGATCTTGAACCCATTGTCATACGGAAAGGTTTTTCATTTGCCAATTGTTTTGAGCGCTGGATTGATTGCCAACATTCCAAGAGAAGTAAAGGTTCAAAGGCATTCAAATAATCTGATGGAGAATCAAACTGATCTTTAACTTTTTCACACTTTTCCATTATGGATTTATCGTCAGGCAAGTCACTTGTTTCGTTATAATTCCATTTAAGGACATTCAAATACAATGGAGTCATGTCAACATTCAATCTTAACCTCATCAATTCTTCTTCTTTCTTCTTTTGCTTGAGCAACTGCTGTTTTGCTGTGTCTGGATTTGGATTTGGAAGACTAAATTTAGTACCTTGCAATGATTGTAACTTTAATTTAGACTTCTTCATTTTCTCTAGCACTTGTTCTCTAGTAAATAAGCCGGCACCTTCATCGTTATCTGAATCATCAGATTCTGAATCACTATCTAGTTTCTTTTTATTGAAACCTTCTGGTCTTGCTGGGGCAGGATTGACAACTGGTGATGCTCTTCTTTGAGCAAGCTTCAGCTTTGCTTCTTCCAATGCAGAAAGTCTTTTTGGAACCGTCAAATCAATAACTTCTTCCTTAACATATGGCTTTAAAAATTGGCTCAATTTTCCTTGTTTGTTTACCGATCTTGGAGTATAGTTCATGCCAGAATCTAATTTAATGCTGGTCTCGGTTTCTGGAGAAGAAGAAACTGCTTGCGTTGGAGTTGGAGGCTGTGTCATTATTTCAACTAATTTACAATTCATAACTCTAGCCTTTATCAATAGCTCACCTCTTTGTTCTGCTGACATTTTATTGTTGAATCGTTTGGCCTTCATACACAATTTTATCAAAATTTCCAAGATTTCATTGTTAAATTTGACATCACTTTGGGCACAAAGATCAAAAAGGTTTTTAATTAGGTTTACACAAATGACAAGTAAAGCAGTATCGCTTAAACGAAGCCATTTGAACAAATCCCACAAGGTTGGCAATATAGGGGTTAGTAAACATTTGGTCATATTATTGGCATTGCTGTCAGAGGTATAGGAAATAACAGCATTAATTACTTTAATTCCGTTAATGACAGCAGTTGATAAATCCAACACATCTCTGGTAAAATCTAGCAGTTCAGCGCTAATTTTATTGGAATGTTCTTTATTGGTTAAAGTTGCCTTAATCTTTTCGTAGTTGATAGACCATTCAAAGATACTTTTAAAAATCATACCAAGGAAATTCCACGTAGATTTCCAAAATTTCAAAATGAGCTGTTCATTTTTGGCAAGACCTCCGTCAACAATAACACCGGTAATTGGATCAAACAGTACAGAAACTAAATCCATTAAAATCTTAACTCCTCTTTTGACACCTGCAAAAACATGTAATCCCACCTCCGACAACCCATTAACTGCTTCAGCAATAGATTGTAACAATAACTCAGGGTCTACACCATTTTTGCGGTGAACGCCAAAACTGGCAGCTAAAGCTTCTTGTCTACCATCGACATCCCAGCACTCATATAAATAACCCATAGTTGCTTCATAGATCTTTTCTTCTGGGCAAAAAAGACTTGACCAAAGTGACTTTGAAACACTTTTGTTATTTAATAATGCTACCATGGATGATTGTGACATATGCTGAGCAAGTCTGTTCATGAAAGAAGCAAATGAAGCTGTGAAAGCAGTGACAATTTTGTTGTGAGCATTACATGCAGCAATTATGTCTCGTAAATCCTTATCTGCAAGTTTGATATTATTTGCTGATCCTCTATTTATGCCAGTACCACTCTGTATTTTGGTTTTAAAATATAAGATATCGATAGCCCAGATTTTTTCGATACTATAGTCAGAGGCAGAAAAAGACTTCATAACTTGAAATAAAATTTGAGACTGGCTGTTGCTTAATTGTGGAAGTTTGGTGGATAACAAGCCCCACATTGTGGTCCATTCCCATTGAAAATGAACAGGTTTTCCCGAAGACAATTGTAAACTTTGAAATGATAACGCAGTTATATCGTAGGCGATCGAAGCATAAATTAAGTGTGAAGCACAAACACTGAGCTCTGAATTTTGCAAAGTATCGAAAATCATAATAGATTTCTTATCAAGAACAGACCTTGCACTAGCTTTATAATTGATTTCATTTTCTAGTTGCTTGGAGTCATTGGCATTGAGTTTTAAAACTTTTGCAAGCATATTCATCACATAAATGCCTATAAAAGTACCGCAATTCGAATTAGAGATATGATTGATTAGAAAACCAAATAGAGCTACTATGAATTGGCAATTATCTGGTCCTTCTAAAATATCAGAACATTTTCCCATCCATTCAAACAAATCAATGAATGCAGGATTTCTGGAAGAGTCAGCTTCTTTACCCTTTTTAGGAAGAATGCTACAGGGTAGTTTGTTAAATAATATTGCAAACTCTGGATTCTTGAATGTCATATCGAAAAATGATCTATAGTTGTGCGGCTTAATCAAATCAAAAGTCTCAAGTTCGAATTTTTGTAGCATAACAGATAAAAATCGTAGTAAAAACGTTAATGGTTTATCAGGGAAACTAAATATGTGATGAATGAATAATGTTGGCATTGGCACTATTCTGAATGATGAAATTTTCTTGAAACATTCAGAGGTTTTGGGATAAAAGATTGAATTTTTGATACCCTCCTTTTGAGATAGTTTTACCAAAGGAACCACATTTGACCAAAATTCCACTGCTTTATCACTTGAATAGACTGAGGGGTTTTGAATGTTGAAGTAATGCACCTCGAACTCCTCTTCAAAAAGCTCAGATAAATCAGTGCTGGTGAATTCTGTTTGGTATTGGTAAAGGTTATTCAAAGCCCAATCACGTTCAATTTCTGATCCTTCAAACATCAAATAAATCAAACCTGGGTACAATTTGCATTCCTTCGAGAGCATTTCGTGAGCAGGGTTAAAAAAGTTAAAGCAGCCATGAAAGTAGGACTTCAAGTTATCATTCAATCGTAATAGTCTAGGATTTAGGAAACATTCAACCAATATCATGGTAACAGTTTTTGACAATTCCTCGGGGTCCAGTTTATCGTTAATGGATTTGTTTAATCGTTCAAGTAAACTTTCAGCTTCCCACTTGGCGGGTATATTAAGAGTCTTCTCCATAGCGTCGTATGGAACTGCCTTTTCTAACAAAAACTTATTCCTTAACTCAGCTCTAGCCATATGATATTTTTGAAGGCACTTACTGCATTTATCAAGAGAGAGACGAATGTTGGCAAACTGTGGAGCGTTAAAATCTACTTCAAATCCTGCAAGTACAATAATTAAAAACGTTACAATCTTAGCTGAATCATCTGAATGGCAAAATATGTGTAAATGGTTCTTTTCTTCTATTTCGAGATAAAACGCCATTGATTCCTCCACCACTGCTTCTTGCAACGCAGCATCGTCCATGAAAAACGACTGGTTGATTCGTGTCAACAACTTATCAGAGTCGACAGTCATCAAATTAGCAATTTCTCACTTTAATATACAAAAGAAAGATTGTTCCACTATGAGAGATCAATCAACTTTCCATAAATTTTCTTAGTCGCCTTTAAAACAAAAGTTGAACTTTTTTCTCGGGTTTCAGTGGCATTGCTCTGAATCATTGGCAGTGGGTATAATGAAGCGAAAGTACACGACGATCACCGCTTAGACTTCGAGATATGAGATATACATGCGTGGCGTTGCGATCAGCAATCAATTTGCTAAAACAAAGTCAGGAGTTGCGTAAAATGGCAGTTGACGTTCATCTGCAACGAGATAAACTAAAGAAGGAAGCTGTTCGAATGTTTAAAACAAACAATAAGTGCATGGCTACAGAGCTTGCAGGTAAAGCACAGTCGTTGAAACGGCAAGCTGACGAGTATAATTTGAAGGCAGCAAAATTATGCTACCAATATTATAATTCAAACGAGAATCTAAATTCCATTGATCTTCATGGACTCAGCACGAGTGAAGCTAGATATTATCTTGGTCAGTTCATGCAGAGGCTGATTAAAAGAAACCAAAATTTTTTTGATGTTTACGTGGGTAGAGGTAATAACTCCACCAGTGGACCACGGCTCAATGAAACAGTTTACGATCTCTGTTATAGCTTGAATATCTACTGTGAAAACCCAGAGCCAGGAAAGTGGTATCTTGATATGGGAAGGGGGTTCGATTATACCTTATTTTGATAGAAATACGTAGTTAATATAATAAATAATGTAAGCCAGGTACAATAGTACTTGGAAAGAATTATAAAAATAACAAAGTTACAAAAGCTCACAATTTATTTAACACCAGATCTAACTTCTCTTCAAGCAGTTTTAGCTTTTCATCTTTTTCAAAGTTGGACTTGGTTAGCGTCTCAACGGTGGTTTCTAGACTGTTGACTAAAGCATTGAGCTTTTCAATGTTAGATTTTAGACTGCCTGAGGCAACCGACTTTGGTTTTTCATCACTTGAAGCTTCCTTGGTTAATGCTTCAGCTTGAGTTGATGTTTTGGCTTTAGCAGATGCTTCATTCTTAGCAGGTGTTTCAACTTTGCCTGGTATTTCAACTTTAACTGGTGTTTCAACTTTAACTGGTGTTTCAACATTAGCTGGCGCTTCAACTTTGCCTGGTGTTTTTAGACTAGCATGTGGTGATACTGGCCTTACAGTCGTTTTCTCTTCTTCTTTCCATTCTCCATTGTTATCCTCGTCAACATCCTGAGTATCGTCATGATCAGATAAATCATTTACTTTATTCAGCAGGGAATCAATATTTTTTTCTTTTAGCATCGTTTCAACACCCTTTTCAGCAGATTGAGTGAATACTGGTTTTATTGCTTCTTCCTTGACTGTTTGTGTTTCTTTCTTAGATTCAGGTTTTACTTTGCTTTCTTCTATTTTTAAACCTGGTTCTGAATTTGAAGCTGTTTGAGTGGTCTCTCCTACAGAAATAGGACCAGATGTCGATTTAGTAGTTGATGGTGCTGTACTGCCCTCGTAAATATCTCTCATACAACATAATAGTGGACCTAAAACAACTTTACCTGCAAAAAATTCATCAGCAGTTAAAGCTGGTTCAGCTGCTGGTGCATCAGGGAAAATATCTTCTTGGAACATCTCTGAACGTCTAGGAACAATGAATGATAATGGCTCAATGGAATTATTATTGAGTAGTTTATAGGCTTTAAGGATCTCATTTTCCTTGACATTTACGGTTCTTTTAGGAGCAACTGCAAACCCACGTTGTGGATCAACCGACTGATACTCAGATAGCTCATAGATGTCATCGTTTTCAATGGAAAATTCATAGTAACGAACATTACCATCACCTTTACCTGCGAGAAATAACAGGTTGGTTCCAGGGTCGAAGAATGGCATCAAAATACCTGATGATGAATCTACTGGTATCACGCCACCTATTGCACCAGCTGCCAAATCATCAGTATTCCATAAACCAAGTTGTCTCTCAGAAAATCTGTCAAACCCGGTAGTTGCAATTCTATTAGTATTACCTAACCACACAACACGGGTAGCTTTGGCACCGGTGTGACCAGGTGCTTCTGAAAGCAAAACACCAGATCTTGCATCCCAAATACGTAACTTTTTATCACGAGAAGCGGTCACAATTTGAGTACCATTGTAATTCCAATCAAACGAAGTAATTAGGTCTTTTTGTTGTAATGTAACGACACACTTTTTAGTCTCTAAATTCCAGATTTTAATGGAGTAATCAAAAGAGGATGAAGCCAACACATTTTTGGCCACTGGATTGAAAGATAAATGTCCTACTTTTCTGGTATGTCCGGCAAGAATATCGGTTGGTTCAACATCTATAATATTATCCTTATCAGCATGACAATATGTGTAGTTAGCAGGCACCTGCCATAATAAAATCTTACCATCATCACCACAAGAAGCAATTCTATCATCATCAAATGGATCGAATGCAGTATCTAATACAGAACCACCAGTATGACCCCTAAACATTGGAACTTTTTCTGGTGCCTTTCCAAATTCATCTAATGGTATCACTGTGAACGCACCAATGCTATTAGCATTTAATGAAAGGTACTTACCATTTGCTTGCAAAATATTAGAATCAAAAGCTGACATAGTAGGCTTCAAGTTTTCATAGCAAAGCTCCTTTTTTGCAGGTTGACCATAAACATGTCTATACTTAGACGGACGAACAAAATTGGCACTAAATAAGCAACAATTGTGTTAGTAATCTAGATTTACTTCATTCGCATCTATTGGGTGTTCGTACGTACCTCATTTGGACTTAACTTTCGGAGAACAATATCTTATATCTCCCACGATCAAACATCGCATAAACAAATTTTGAACACCGCAACTTTTCAGGCATAAGCTACCAAGATGTTCAAGGCTGTGTACGGAACCCCGTTCTTGGCACAAATATGTATAAAAGGATCAAGAGTACCATAAGATCTGATTGTGGAGACTACTAGTATTCTCTATCCATCAACCAACAATGCCTGGCAACGTCTGCACATCTATTTTATACCCAAATGATCAAACTCCTCTTCCAAAGCCTGCTCCAAAGGGATTGGAAGAAAGATCTATTCTCGATTTGTTCTCCTTAAAGAACAAGATTTGTGTTGTCACCGGTGCTGCCAGATTCACTGGTATTGGTTTCAATGCTGCTAAGGCGTATTGTGAAGCTGGTTGTAAGGGTTTGGCTCTTTGGGATTATGCTGATTGTACTGAAGCCGCCAAATTCCTTTCAGAAACCTATGGTACCGATGTTAAGGTATACAAGGTTGATGTCACCTCTTCCAAGAACGTCCAAGACACCATCAATCAAGTTGTTACTGACTTCGGTACTATTGACGTCTTTGTTGCCAACGCTGGTGTTGCTTGGGAAACCGGTCCTGTTGTTGATGAACAAAATGACGATGACAGAAGCTGGCACAAGCTTATTGACGTTGACGTCAATGGTGTCTACTACTGTGCTAGACACGTTGGTAAGATTTTCCAAAAGCAAAAATCTGGTTCTCTGATCATCACCGCCTCAATGTCAGGTTTAATTGTCAACGTTCCAAACGTGCAAATGCCTTACAATGCTGCCAAGGCCGCCTGTATTCACATGGCCAAGTCACTTGCTGTGGAATTCGCCAACTTCGGTGCTAGAGTCAATGCCATTTGCCCTGGTTACATGGACACTGGTCTTTCAGACTTCCTTGACCAAAAGGTGTTGAACACTTGGGTCCAATTGATTCCTATGGGTAGACAAGGTATTGCCAAGGAGCTAGCTGGTGCTTACCTATACTTGGCCACTGACGCGTCAAATTATACAACTGGTTCTGCGATGGTCATTGATGGTGGTTATACCGCTCCATAGAACATATATATTTAACTTTATTCCCTGTATAGTATTGGGTCATCTAAACATTTGTATTTCCATGTTTTTAGTTTTAAAACTAAGTGTAATGAATATCAGCTCATCGATGCTAAAAGACAAAAATCAATGAGCATATAAAGTTGGTTCGCAAGAAAGCTCAGCAACTCCAGTAAGAATCTGAAAATGTTGAATCTGGTATTAGGACAGAAAAGCTCAAGTCACTTTGGTTGACACATACTTTGAATTAATGTTTTAAGGAGAGCAAGCTTTAAGTGCAACTTGTATGTTTTTTCTGAACTAAGAACTTACAAAATTCAAATTTGGGGTGAACAAATAGTTGATAAGCACATCAACTGATAGAGTCGATTTCAAGAGAAGACATACAAGGAAATATTTGATTCAGTAAATAACCTTTAGGTTCATTTTAACTAAAGATGGTGTTCAACATTACGCTTAAGCACACCATTTACTAAAAATAATGTGAAAGTTATATTTCATAGTAACAAAGGCACAGTTTTTCAAATGTACGTGTGCTGATCTGACCTTAATGTTTTTTTTGTGTACATAGATATATAATGGTTATTCTTGTATAACAGTTGACCTTCTAAATGCGCTAATTGCAATTCCGTTAATTGATTCAAATTTATCTCAAAGTGTCTTGCAATGAAAAGAGATACTGTGAGCTACATCGCTGTTTGGTTAATTTTCAATGCAAATCGCAACTGCAATATTCGGTCAGTATACTTAAGGGTATACCAAGTGAAGGTAAGAAAAGCAAGACAAAAGTAAATTAGAAGCAAAGAATTGTGGGTGTTGTTTTATAAAAGTCCCACTATTCCACAAACATAATTAATGTTAACAGAAGTATACTGGTTTTACATAAAAAACTTTTTAAGTTAAATAAAAAGTATTGGACCTTTTACTGAGCATAAAGATGTGATGAAATTTTTGGTAGCAATTTTAAGATTTCCGAGATTATTCAATGCTTGAGAAGTTTACTGGCAAGAGCATATTGTTAATTATCACTAACATTTCCTCTAGCCAATTGGCTATAAACACTCAAGTTTTTTTGTTTGATATGAAATATGTAGAACACAATAGAGAAATGAATACCTGACTACAAAATCTAAAAAGAGAAACCATCATTTTCTAACAACTGGGTGATTAAGTTAACACATCCTTTCAAATCCTACGCAATTTTACTTTGTTATGTGGATCATAGTTCCTTGAAGACTTTATGGATATGGTCTTATCTCTGTTTCAGAACTAAAAGAGCGCTATCATTTTCCAGTAAAACTTCTCAGTTTTTTGTAATAGCGACATTGGCAAATTGTTATATGTAAAGAGAAATGTTGGATCCTTTATAACATATCCATTGGTACATACTTGGCATGAAAGGATTTACTTTTTCAAATCGCCATCATGATTTGAAGTTCATTTAGATACTTTAGTGTTAATGCTCATATTAAATGTTACTGACCGTGTAAAAAGATATAATTTTTAATAACTTTTCTACTGACACAGGACAATCCAAAATTAGTGGTCAAAAGTAAACCTGATGATTTTGAACAGTATGACAATCAATAGAGATAAACCTTGCTACCTGATAAGCCAATTGGTTGTATCAGAATCGCAAGCAAGTATGTAGTTAAAGTCCCAGACATTCGCCATAATGGACCCTCTTGACAACGATTAAGATTTTCAAGTTTTTCTTTGCTAATAACAATGGTGGATTTATGGTATTGAATATGTACCAGTCATACAATTTTTAACAGAAAGCTGCGAATTTTTTAATGTTGGGAAGATCTAAAGTAAGAGCTAACGTTGTTGGTACAGTATTTATTAGTACTGAGTAAGTGTTTTTTTCTTGGATTTTAGGATCAATATTCCGCAACTTCATAAACGTGAAGGCTGAAGTCTTTGATTTTTGTCTAATTCGGACCTTTCAATTTAGTAACTGTCATTATCATGACAGCAAACATTTTAGATTGGGTGCAAAGTTTTGTCACCAAAAACGGATCTCTAAACCATTTCACTATAACATCATATTCACTGATGAATTAGGCTCATCAATATTATATTCATGCAAAGCCAATAAGTGATGTATATTTTTCTTTACTTTCGTTTTTACACTTGAAAAAGTTTAATTCCGAGATTTCACTGAAATGAATGCGAAATCACTAGTAGCTACATTTGATTGAAATTGATTACTCGGCGTTATATTGACTAACTAAACGTGGATAATTAACTTTTTAGTTGATAATTTGGTAATTAAAGTCAACTGAGCACCATTTGAAAATAGCATTCAACATTTCTTCCTCTTTATGTATTGAATGCAAAAATAGTAGCATAACAGTTTACATTGAATCTCAAGCTCGACTATGTTTATTGCTGACTATCAAGAATAATTCTGCAGAAAGCATATGGCGTGATTATGATGTTTGTCATCTTACCTGAAGTCTAAGCTATGCAATATATAAGAATACAACTGGGTTCCGCTACTTCGCTAAATGCTAGTAATTCTTCAACGAATGGAAAACATTGGTCCCGCACATAAACAACTCATCTGGAGTTACCGAATAGCTATGGCGCAACTCAATTAATCAACAAATGAGCGTTTCATAAAAATATCGCTTTTGTACCTTAACCGATGAAAACACCTTAACTTTTCAAGATTGCCTGTTAATGCTCGTTTAGATTTCACTGCCTAATTGGAAAACCGTTGAGTTCAACGAAGAGATTTGAAATTCTTTTAAAGATAAAGAATCATGGAACAATGTAAAAATAAAGTTTCGCAGCGATTTAAAATGCATTAGCATTTAATGATGATGTTTGACAATGCTACGTTTTATATTCCATTGCAAGAAGACCAGGAGTGTATTTTTCACCGTGATCATAGGGTAAGCGAGGTTTGAACACCGCATCATCTCAAGTATAGGCTTCCACGATGTTCAAGGCTGTGTACGGAACCCCGTTCTTGGCACAAATATGTATAAAAGGATCAAGAGTACCATAATATCTAATTGTGGAGACTACTAGTATTCTCTATCCATCAACCAACAATGTCTGGCAACGTCTGCACATCTATTTTATACCCAAATGATCAAACTCCTCTTCCAAAGCCTGCTCCAAAGGGATTGGAAGAAAGATCTATTCTCGATTTGTTCTCCTTAAAGAACAAGATTTGTGTTGTCACCGGTGCTGCCAGATTCACTGGTATTGGTTTCAATGCTGCTAAGGCGTATTGTGAAGCTGGTTGTAAGGGTTTGGCTCTTTGGGATTATGCTGATTGTACTGAAGCCGCCAAATTCCTTTCAGAAACCTATGGTACCGATGTTAAGGTATACAAGGTTGATGTCACCTCTTCCAAGAACGTCCAAGACACCATCAATCAAGTTGTTACTGACTTCGGTACTATTGACGTCTTTGTTGCCAACGCTGGTGTTGCTTGGGAAACCGGTCCTGTTGTTGATGAACAAAATGACGATGACAGAAGCTGGCACAAGCTTATTGACGTTGACGTCAATGGTGTCTACTACTGTGCTAGACACGTTGGTAAGATTTTCCAAAAGCAAAAATCTGGTTCTCTGATCATCACCGCCTCAATGTCAGGTTTAATTGTCAACGTTCCAAACGTGCAAATGCCTTACAATGCTGCCAAGGCCGCCTGTATTCACATGGCCAAGTCACTTGCTGTGGAATTCGCCAACTTCGGTGCTAGAGTCAATGCCATTTGCCCTGGTTACATGGACACTGGTCTTTCAGACTTCCTTGACCAAAAGGTGTTGAACACTTGGGTCCAATTGATTCCTATGGGTAGACAAGGTATTGCCAAGGAGCTAGCTGGTGCTTACCTATACTTGGCCACTGACGCGTCAAATTATACAACTGGTTCTGCGATGGTCATTGATGGTGGTTATACCGCTCCATAGAACATCTATACCAAATCTGCATGTACCTATACGATTATAGGTCTTTGATATTTATATGAACTTTTGTAAGCTATAATATGAACTTTAACGAACCAGATGTAATTAGTAACAGAGTATAAAGAGTGAGTAAATGAGCAGAAAAAGATTTTGTCATTTTTTATCTGCCGTTGATAACTATTGTGTTACAGCATTGAAAGGAATAAAGATGACTGGGATCAAGGTAACCTCCTATGACTTCAACTATTTACACTTGAACCCTTATAAAGGTATTACCAAAGAAATATTACTTGCTTCTCATCATAAAGTTCAAGTTGACACGCTGCGCGTTAAATCTCCGCAGCCTCCCACTGAAAGTACTGGAATATCATCGTATATACAATCGATAAGAAACATATGGAGAAGCATTGATAGCAACAACAAAGAAAGAGACAACTACCTATATGAAATTGAATGTCTAAAAGCTGACCAAGCTAACGCTGTTTTTTTCGAAGATTGGGAAGCCGCTTCTTTGAAATTAGACGAGTTAGAAGGAAATGACAAGTGGAAACTAGAAGAAGAGTCTGACTTATATGACTATCAAGAAGTGAAGCAGCAACTTCTGGAGCTGCAAAGATGTCGAGCTAATGGAGATTATGAACATTTGCTTTATTTGATACGGACCTCTTGGAGAAGAGATTTTGGTGGAATTAACAATAAAGAGCTCTATAAAAAGTGTCATATTGGAACCAAGAAGCTAATCGAAGCCTACATAAAGGAATGCAGTGAGTGTCTTGCTGAACTAGCATCCCCAAAATGCCCATTGGATGATGCGTACCTTTTGGAGGTATTAATGGAAAGTAAAAGAAGCTATGGAAGAGCTGCAATTACTTTAAGTGGAGGTGGTGCATACGGTTTAATAGGTATTGGCGTATTTTCAGCATTATTAGAGAATGATGTCTTTCCGAAAATTGTTTCTGGTTCCAGTGGTGGTTCAATCATTAGTTCAATCCTTTGTTCAAAATCGAGCGATGAAGTGATTGAAATTCTGAAAGTCCTATTTGATAACAAGTTTGAGGCGTTTACTCTAGAAGATGAGTCAGATACTATATACTCACACTTATCAAGAATTCTAAAATATGGTGTGTGGTTTGACAATAAATACCTTCAAAATACAATGCAAAACTTTCTAGGTAATATCACATTCAAGGAAGCATTCAATAAAACTGGTCGTATTTTGAACATTACAGTATCATCGGCATCAGTTCATGATCAACCTACATTACTTAACTATTTAACAGCTCCGAATGTTCTTGTCTGGTCTGCAGTGTGTACTTCATGTTCATTACCATTTGTGTTTCCTTCTTCAGCTATTTACGAAAAGAATATGCAAACAGGTGAAATCGATAAATGGTCCAATCCGTCATTGAAGTTTGTCGATGGATCTTTAAACTCAGATTTACCCATTGGAAGATTGTCTGAAATGTTTAATGTAAATCATGTCATTGCATGCCAAATGAATCCTCATATAACTCCATTGGTGAAGCTTGCTTCTGATTGTCTTGATGCTACAAATGACGGCGTCAATTGGATGGTAAAACGTTATGCTTTTAAATTAGCTTCATTAGCAACTCAAGAAACGATACATTATATGGATATTTTGAATGAACTTGGTATATGTGAAAATTTAGTCAAAAAGGTTAAGCAGATGTTGATACAGTCATATAGTGGTGATATAACAATTTTGCCTGAAATTAACCCATCTGAGTTAAATAAAACACTTTCAAATCCAACACCCTCTTTTATATGGGATTGCATTTTAAATGGAGCTAGAAGTACATGGCCTGAACTTTCCATGATCAAGGATCAACTGTCTTTGGAGTTTGCACTTGATAAATATATCAGTATTATAAAATCAAGAGTTGTGTTTGGAAGCAGCCAAGTCTCAAATATGCCCACTATCAAGAACGTTAGATCAACTTCTTCTATGTTTGAAAATGTTAAGATCAACGCTAACTCTAAATCTCGGACATCATACAAACAGATTTCAAATTCTGTCTCTGAATATTCAAAGAAGCATATGTTTTCAAAAAAACAAGATAGATCGACAAGTGCTAAAACAAGTCCTGTCAAGCCTTCCTATAACGGAAAACTCCAAGAGAGAGTCAGATTTAGGGGAAAATCTTTATCTATTATCCCACCACGAGAAACTGAAGAGCTTGCAGCAGTAAATAACAAAAACAATTCCTCCTTTAGGAATTCATTCACTGATCCACATAAGGGGGCTATGGACAGATTGAAAAGCAGCCAAATGGAAAAGATTGAGAGTGAGGAGCCACCAGAGAATGAGGAATCAGTCGACTGTAGCGATTCCTATGATGAAGAAAATGAAGTTGATCTGGTATCTTTTAATGGATTGTCTACTCCTAATCCTAAAACTGCTGGTGGTGGTGAGGACATAAGCCCAATGAAGGTTCATGGCTCACCAGGAGATCCTCGAATAAAATCTTTTTCTTCTGCTGACTGTCAAGATTCTAATGTACTCAATTATTGGCCTCACGGAAATGAGAGGAGAACATCTTTGGGTGATATACCGAAATAAACTGATACACCTTCCTTATGCAAATTTTTTTTTGGATCAATTGCAACTTATAATGACTTATTTATGTTACCGTACTGTCAGCAGTTTATCGTTGGACTGCATTTTTTTGGGGTTCAATAAAGGTAGTGAAAACCGCATTATATCAGTCCCAATTTACTGAGCTAGGATTTCTGTACAAAATTATCACAACCAATCTTGAGATAAAATTCAAACGTTGAGTAACATCGTTGGTCCAGATGTTATTGTTTAATGTAAAATTTTACGTCCATACTAATGCCCCTTAACATTTTTTTTAGTGGAGTTACGCCAAAATCAACCAGCTTTGTTGTCTGTTGAGCAAAAATCTATTCTTTTATGCTTAGAATAATTTCGTTTTACTAATCAGATATTTGTCCTAAACTAGCTCATATTGTTCATTTCCAATCAAAACAAACAGAAATTTTATCAATAATATTTGGTTTATAAGAGTTTCATTTTCAAAAGCTTATTAAGACACGACTCTATTTCTGATATTTATGGAAATATCATCAATTAAACACCCAGGATGAACAATAAGCTTGAACATAAACGAATTTATGCCTTTGGAGGTTATAGATACAGCAACTTCACTTATTGGTCACATCACTCTCAAGAAAATATATATTATCTTTTTTCAGGGGCAGAAGTCTGCTGTATGTGCCTTCCAGATCGTCAGTTACTTGCATTTATCTTAGTGAACAGCCACTGGTTTGCTCAAACCTACTCTTTTTCTTTTCTTTTTCTTTTATAGATTCGACGAATTTTAAAAGATGATTATTGATTTGAATTTTGGAGCTGCAATAATAAAGTTCTATCAGCTTGATCATAGTCAATACGTATGCCAATAGAACTGAGAAACATGTTTTTTTTGATTCATTTTACCCTTAAATCTTAAACTTTGATAAAGGCGTCGCTTTTTATAAGATATCAATTTTCAATTTCACTATTTAACTGGCGTCATCATAAGCAACTTTTATTGAGTTTTGGTTGGATGATTCACAATTATTTTTTATGAATAAAACTGTTAAGTTTGTAATCAAGCTCCAGACTAGCTTTCATATGACAACAATTTTTTGGAAGCTTTCTTTATGATTAGTGCATTAGCTTTAATATTTCATGTGCATCTTTCTTGAAGTTTTACATGATTAGGATATCTATTAGCATTAAAGTTGACAAACGCCAGTTTCACCAAGTAAGCCAGACGTTTCTTCAGGGTCTTATAACCTTATCTAGCCTTTTATTACTCGCCAGTCTTTCCAATAAACAAATTGATGAGCAAAAAATGCGACACGCTAAATATCAAAACATAAACCGTCACCTTTGTTCGCTTTGCAAACATAAACTGGGTGCTAAACATACCCATGTCTTTGAGAGTTCAAGTAGTTTCCGGAGATTATGAATTTCCAGTTTCAATTGAAAGTGGTCAAGAAAAAAAGCATGGGTATTTTGACGAAAAGATAACGGCATTCATATTTGCCAATGATGAATCATTAGATCGGAATCAACTGAGGTTGGAAATTGTGTATGACAATGGGGAACATCTCCAATGTGAACTTTCAAGTGTATTGGATAAAAATCTTGGTCAGTTTTGGATATGGAAAGGACTTATCAAGCCTAAAAGAGCTTGCAGTCGAATGACGTTCCATGCCTCTTGCAAGCAAACTTCAGACATGAAAGATAACATTGAACTAGACAAATATCAAGAGACCAAAATGCTGGATTTCAGCGGTATTTACTTATGTGAAGATTCAGAAAAGTCAAAAGATTCAATAAATAGTACAGTCAAGAAGTTCAGTTGTGAATATAGCATCCTTGTTTCATCTTTATTTAAAATGTCAATGAGAGCAATCAACGTTATAAACGGTAAAAGAATGGCGTGTTTGGAAATAACATCCTCACGATCTATTACTTCTAGTGGAATCAGCATCGACATTGATAATATCAAACTAGAATGTGACAATTGGTCTTTCAAGTCTCTAAATAATATAAATTATCCTTTAATACTACAGCCGACAACCAAGTTAGTACTTGCATATCAACTAATCAGTACTGATAATCATACTATGAAACCAATTAGCTGCGTCATCACCTCAACTGTGAATAAAACTACTAAAATAAAAACAGTATGGGTCACGAATATTGATTTGAACGAATCTAGCTCACAGCATTTGCAGCCGCAATCAGCTTCAGCAAGCAATTTACCTTTGCCTGGTATATCAAAACAAGCTAAAGAATTGAAATTGCCCAAATTCAGACAGTCACAGAGCTCACCTTTATTGAAATCTATGAAACAACGATCATCGAGTCACATAGTTGGCATGTCTAGTAATGAAAAACTAACCTCACAAAGACATTTCAGTTTACGACCAGTATCATCGGCAACATCACTAAGCACATCTTCTTTAGCTAATTCCTTGAATAGCAAACGTGGACTCAACATAAAGGTTTCTGGTCCAACAATAGTCAAACTAGGTGAAAAGTTTAGATGGAAACTTGAATTATCCAACCAGAGTTCTGAAAAAATGGAATTGATTATTTATGTGCAGAGTTCAATTAATAAGGAATATGAGAAAAGTTTTCCCCCAATACCCATTCAATCTGGCCCGTCTTATGATCCTGTTCCGCTATTCAGCAACCAACAATTAGTGAGGAATTTTTACTATAAATTCAACAAATCTGGTATTGTGAGCTTGAGCAACCACTTGCGAGTACCTTTAGATTGTGGATCTCTATTTGAAACAGAGTTGCAACTTGTTGGTTATGAAAAAGGACTTTTCAACTTATATGATTTAAGAATTGTTGATGTTATATCCGGTGTGGTATTTGAATGTGGAAAATTACTAGACGTATCAATACTGTAGCAGTATAGAAAGAAACGAAATAGAATTTTATTTTATACAGATAAATTAAACTTATAATTTTCTCTTTCCAAGTATTCGAGTAAGTCTTCTGGCTCGTCAAATAACCAGCCAAACCAAGTATAACCTTCATCGCTGTCTAATTTCAGCCACATTATTAATCGAATAACATCTTGAAATATTAACTTTGATTTTACATTAGTGAAGTCCACTACATTTCTGCCTTGGCATCTAAGCCAAACATATAAAACCCTGAATAGTTCATGAGTATTCTGATGCTCTTCAAATTTCCATAAAGTTAATGTTCGTGTCAAATCCCATTCGTTGATGGTAAACCCCTCAGGTGTATCAATATTTTCTACAAAGCTTAATATATTTGGGTCTCTTGTTTTAAAAAATAGAACATCAAATGCCTTTCTAATATTTTCAAACTGAAACAATTCTAGGTCTTGTAGTGCAGGCCTAAATATATCCTTGGCATTCAAAGTTAAAGCAAAAAACTTTTGAGCTCTGGGTATACTTTTGAGAGATGGTATTGAAATTGAAAACATCTTTTCGATCGAACCAGGTGTAGATGTTCTCATTTTAACTGTTGTTAAGACTATTCCACTTGGTGTGATATTGCATAGTCCATCATATGTTAGCCCATTTGAAGTATAATCGATATCACTAAACTTTCTTTCACTTCCACTCGACTCTTCGTGTGACTCAAATGGAGAAAATTCAATTGTAGTTCTGTTTGAGGAAAACCAACGAGAGGTGTCATCATCCTTGAAATCAAACTGTAGTAGCTCATCACAATTGTTTTTTAAACTCAAACCAATGATAACAGTTTCTCCACACATTACATCAGCAGTAAGCAGACCTCCTTTATATTGTAAATTTTGTATAAACAAACCATCATCCATTGGAGAATTAATCTCACCAACTTTTGTTATCACCCTAACTGTTGGTTCTATATCAATCAACTTTATTGAATTAAAAACTTGATCCCAGGCAATTGAAAATTCTTCTTTGTAACGATGAAAAACTGACTGATTAACTATTGGAGCAGTTACATTGAATGATGCAATTACAGGAAGATGGTCAGATCCCTTTACCGGAATGCTAGTATAACCGTTCTTTGTTAACATAACATGACTTCTTGGAACAAATAAAATACGGTCTGTATAAGCCGGCAGTCTCTTGGGATCATAGTTAGGAATGTCTACACCCTTTTTATGTGAAATCATTGGTTTAGATGAATCAACTTTGAAAGTAGGTGGGAACTTAATCTCGGGCTCCGTGAAACCAATCATAACATTATTTTTAAACCTTTCAGTGGTTAGTTGATCTCTCAATATCAGTTCAGCATATTCACATTTATTAACTAACTCGTCAACATTTTTTCTATCAAAACTTGCTCCTAAATAATTGTCCCAACCAACTTTAAGTCTGTAGTTCGTATCCCCAGACACGAAAATGCAAGTTTTGGGATCATGAACTAATGTTGATTGCGGTAAATTAAATGCCTCTAAATCAGATCCTAATTTCAGTTTTTCGGATTCACTTAATTTTATTTGTACATTAAAATCGACCTCTGAATGTGCTAATCGTTCTTCTTTGACACCATTTGTATTTTTCCGTAATGTCGTATTGGTTAGTGCTACTGTTGGATCAATGAGACCTAATTTATTAGCGATCTTTGCCCAACTATCAAATCTTTGAGTAACTACGGAATCGCCTTCACCATGTACAAGATGTACATTTAACACTTGAACTTCTACACCAGGTAGTCTTTTCAATCTATGAACATGTTGATAGTCGAGGGAGTCGTGGTCAACTTCTCTGCCAAGGTCTACTTCTCTACCAAGGTCAAGACCGCCGATTCTAAATTTTAACGAAATGCATCCTTTGTTACCCCAACGGAGATACCCTAAACCTAAGGTTTCAGTCTTTATATTGTGAATTTGATCTATAATAGTGGCATTTGCAATCAGCATTGTCGTAAGACCGAGTAGCCCTGTTTTATGTAAAACCTTGAAGGATTTTGAAGTATTTTGGTGGTTCAATTCATCAATAATACAACGACTCCATTCGTCAATTCTTTCTGTGGATTTCTTCAGTGATGTTAACGAAATTGTTTCTTGTAGATTAATGACATATATGTCAAATTCACTGTTCAAGATCAAACTAAGGTCAATATCTTGGGGCAGAGCCTGGTTAACATTCCATGTTATGACTTTCAACGTAATTGGTATTTCATCGCTGATGCCAGTTGAGTCCTTCAAATTGGTAAGGTGACATGCAAGCAACAAGTTGTGCCATTTCAGTAACGTTGAAGGATTTAGCTTTGGCAAAATCGAAATGAATGTTGAAGAAGAAGGACTAACAGGTGGTCTTCTAATCATCTTTTGACAAGTTGAAGATTGTGTGGTGATCTCCGTTTCGGTTCTTAAATCAGATGTATCTACACTCATGTCACTATCAAAGCTAAAGAAACCAGTTTTTCTGTCGTATAGATACTGTAAGACTTAACGTGTAGATTTTTTTCTATTGTTAATCCCTCTTCTCACCCCACAATAACAGAATATAAAAGTAAGAAATGCTGTATTTAAGCTATTTACTAGCAGAATAAGTATCTATGCATTGCGGAACTACGGGGTTTACTGTATGGCAGAAAATGTAATAAATTAGATACAATTGCTTAACAAAAAGATCACTTGTTATCCCATGCTTACTATGTCTTCATCAATTTGTTCACTCATTCCTTCGGATGCTGTTTGCAAGGAACTCTTCTCGCACTCTTCGTTCAAAACAGTTTCATTTGCAGCTTCTTCTTCTTCTTTTTCTTCTTCTTCTTCTTCTTCTTCTTCTTCCTCTTCCTCTTTATTTTTTGGAGAAGAGTTTGTATTTAATAAAATATTGAGGTTTACACTACGTCTTTTTGCATTTGACTTTGATCCTGAAACAACACGAAGGTCCACACCTTTACTGCCGCGCTTTGGATTAATCAGCTCTGACGATTGTGAATTTGAAGTACTTTTTGATGTCGAAGAAACTGTTTTTAATAATGGATTAGAAACCGACTCTGACGTTCTCGATCTTTCCAAAGGTAATGGTACATTAGAGGCAGAAACAAATGAGTCTGTACTATCGTCTTTCTCAATTGAAACATCTGTAGAGTTCGTTGCTGATCTACCAACTTGTGCGTGTTGGGGAATACACTTAGCAATCCAATTATTTTTCCATCCATAAACAACTCCACAAACATCATTTTCTTCCCAAATACCATATTTCAAATAGGACAGCTCAACAAAGTAAGAGATCAGTTGAAAGTATTGACTCCAAAGCTTGTCGAAACCGGGGATGTACAACTCATTGTTATCTGTTAATGGTTGAGATTTCCGATCAGTCAATGGTTTCAACTGTGAAACAAAAAACATAAGAGGAATAACGACCCTCCACTTTGAAGCACAATTTATACAAAGATTGTACACCTCCTTTTCCTTTTTAAATAATGTCATCTTGTATAATCTAGCACTATTCATTGTAGTACGCTTTTCACCACACATAGCACAAGATTCTTGAATAGCAAGAGGTTGAGAGACTTTAATGGTAGAGGAAGTTTGTACGGCAGTGGTGGCACCATTATTGACACTCTTTTCCAACTGGGACTTTTTCCAGGATTCAGTGGCAGCACTGAGCGGCTCGATACCAGCTTTATACTCAAGCAGGGAGGACAATATACTTCGCTTGTTGAACTTGTAGCGTAAAGCAGGTGATTTATCCAAGCGAACGCAAGAGTCCACTTCATTGAGAACAATTTCAAATAGTTTTGTGGATTTGATAGACCAAGTCTCAGGATTAGAACACAGTAACGCTTCCTTGAAATGAAGTGCATATGGTAAATCCAATCGTAATTGGTTATACGTAGGAGAAGACTGGTTTATGGGAGCATTGTTGAATTTAAGTAATGAGGGCGTCTCAAAGAGGGTATCATTTGGAAGCTGTGTCTTACTTGACGCTGTACATGAGATTGTCGTTGCACCTGTTGTTGCCTTTCTAAGTGGAAGAGCAAAGCTGTCACTCTGTACTGCAGTGCCATCTCTGGAATCCAACTGGGACTGCAAATCAGCTATGAGAGCTTTCATACTGCTCAATTCTGCCTCCAGCATTTCAATTGTGTTATCCTTTGTATCCAACGTAGTGGCCAATTTGTCGTTGAGCAGTTTAATATCCCACTGCGACTTCTTTGCTGTCTCCACCTGCAAGTTTGCTTCCGTAAACAAAGCTTCACTCAGCTGTTCGATCTCCTCCCGCAACGCACTAACCTCTTCACTTGACTTCTTCAACTGTAAGTTGGTTTTTTCCACAAGCTGCTTTTTGAACTCATGTGCACTAGTCTCAAATTCAAGTTTCTCTTTTCGTGTTGCTATCAATTGTCTATTGATTGCTGCCAGCTGCGACTCTAATTCAGTATTTAATTCACGTTGTTGCATCAATTGTAACGATAATGATTGCACTGCATCGTCGTTACTTTCCTTCTTAGGTGTCTCTCCCTCTGACATACTTTTTTATATAATGGATACTACTGTAAATCAAAACTACTGTACCAAGGATAAACGGTTTGCAATTACAGCTGTTGCTAGCTTATCAAATTTCGATCCCATCAGGGGAAAGAGTAAATTTCTACTGAGAAAAGAGATCTTTGACAAAAATTTTGGGGAAAAGAGAAAAAAATGCAAAATCAATTAGTCACGTGATCTTTTAAGTAATCTGTCACGTGATCTTTACGTAAGCCGCGAATTTTCAATTTGAAAAAAAAATTCCAAGAAAAAAAATTTCCCAAAAAAAATTAAAAAATTTTCAGGTGAAGAAAAAAAAAAAAATTTTAGATATTCTAAAAGTTTAGTAAGGGACACCTTTTACAATATAGTAAGGAGGGTAGATTAATATGAGGATTTACGCATGTCATTTCTGTTCATCGCCTGTGTATCCAGGTCATGGTATTATGTTTGTGAGAAACGACGCTAAAGAGTTTCGTTTTTGTCGTTCTAAATGCCATAAAGCATTCAAACAGAGAAGAAATCCAAGAAAACTTAAATGGACTAAAGCATTTCGTAAAGCAGCTGGTAAGGAACTTGCTGTTGATTCCACATTAACCTTTGCTAAGAGAAGAAATGTTCCTGTTAGATATAACAGAGATCTTGTTAAGACGACACTTAACGCTATGACTAGAATTGAAGCAATCAGACAAAAGAGAGAAAGAGCATTCTACAAGAACAGAATGAGAGGCAACAAGGAAAGAAAATTCAATCTAGACAAGAAGCTTGTGGAAGAAAACCCAGAACTACTGAAGATGAGAGAGGTGGAGCTCAGAATCAAGGAGGAAAAGCGTTTAAAGAAGGAAGCTGCAGTGGATCAAGGCGAAGACGAAGACGAAGAAATGGATGTCTCGTCTTCAGAAGAAGAAGAAGAAGTTCCACAACAAATTTCGATCAAGTTGCAGAACAAGAGAAAGAGTCGTGTCAGATTCTAAAAATGAAACGGATATTGGGTTTGGTTATCGTCCTTTTTGTATACAGTATAAGCTAAGTAATTCAAACATTTTTACAAACTGGAGATGTCTTTGATGACATTGACATCGACTTCCTCGTCGATAATGCTCACTTGACGAACGTGGTACACCCCGCTGGTCTTCAAAACGCCCTCCACGTCCACAAGCTGGCCTTGATCTCCCAATCTCGGATCTAGAGCACCTAACAGAGTTGCCAACGAAATAACATCAAACCTCCACACACCGCCATTGGCTACACTCTTCACATGCCATTCGTTGCCTTGAATCCCTACAATGCTACCAATTACCCTTACAACACTGATACCATCTTCCCCTATTTTTCCCATATCTCATAATACAGCTACTTCTATAGGCTAGAGATATTTTTTTTTCACTTCTGTATATAACTGAGTATGTATTGTAGTATAAAAGTGATTCCATGTCCTCACGTCGTTTCATCAAGGGTGACAGAGTACTGGTATCCTCGTTGAAGTCTAGTGTTACCAAGAGATCATGGTTGTCACCTCCACTTCGTTTACCTCCACCGCCAGACCCAAGCAAACCTGTAAGTGAAACTAACAAAACTCCAAATGGATACCCACCCAACACACCTTTGATCCACTTGAATTTTGGCAAGCTGGCACACACAGACATCATTGACACACTACCCTCAGGAAAAATATATCAGGTAATTACTCCGAAGCAAGAGTTATCAGCAAAATATAGAATTACCAATCCGACTTTGGAAGAGTATGTCAACCTAACAAGCAGGAAGGCACAACCAATTTACGCGTTAGACGCCTCAGCCATTGTCACATTAATGGATCTGCATTTGGATGCACCAAAGGTACAATGGAACGGCTCTCAACCTGTCGTCAAAGAGGTTTTCCAGTTTTTAGAAGCTGGTACTGGACACGGCTCTCTGTCTATCGCCATCGCCAGAGCTCTACATCCAGCTAATACACTGGCACGAATAATGGCTTCTAGCCCAGATGCTGATGATGATATGGATTACAGAGGTGCGATTCTACATTCTATTGACTGTAACGAAGCTCACTCTCGTCAAGGACAAGAAACTGTTAAAGGTTTTAGACGTGGACAGTATGCACAGAACGTTGAGTTTCACATCAGTGGTTCTCCTTCTGAGTGGCTTGATAGTGATTCATCAAAAGAATGGAGCCAAAAGTCGATTCCAACTGATGTTGACTCTGTTGAGTTTAAAACTGACGGTAAAGCTTGGTTGGATGGTATATTTTTAGATATGCCTAGCTATGACAAGCACCTTGTTAGACTTTGTAAGGATTTAAAGGTCGATGGTCGTGTGATTGTATTCTGTCCAAGTATTACACAGATTCTAAGTGGTGTCAAACTCATTGATTCGAATAATGATATTACACATGATTCAATCGCCACTAATGGACACAACTTTCCATTCACAGCAGATGGCGCTCAGCCAGCTGGTATGTTACATGAAAAGACTATTCAGCTGTTACCGGGTATGGGAGGTGGATTGCAAGAGTGGGACACTCGTAGAACTTTAATCAAAGCAACCGGTGAAGTGGGCTACAGTGTTCGTCCTAAAGTTGGTATGAGAACGGTGGCGGGTGGTTTCATTTCAATATGGAGAAAAGTCAGTTTCAATGAAGTGCTATACGGCACTAGACCCACACCGAAACTAGAAATTGAGATAGGGGATACTGAAGCAGAATCTTCTAATGAAACACCGGATCAAATTGCCGAACCAACATTACAGGAGCTCAATAGTGTGCCTGAATCCAGTCCCTTGCTGTCAGAAACGTCTGATGGTCTTCAGGGTGATACCAAGAACGCTGATAAGTCAGAAACGCAAGCTACTCCGAAATTCAAGGCATATACTTTTCAAAGTAACAGTTTAGAATCAGAGGAAACTGTTGGATCTAAATTTGAGGCATCGACTAAGGCTCCTCTCTCTGATTTTATGAAAAAGTTTCTTTCGGAAGAACCATTACCGTCCCCAGAAACTGTACCAGTGGAGTTAACTGTGGAAGAAAAAGAAGAAGCTTTGCAACTAAGTCATATGGATGAGTATGAACTTCCAACTGATGAAAAAGTGGGTCCAACTAGATTATTTCCTATTGAATCTTTGCATACCATTTACAAAAATTGTAGTGGTGAGACCTATGTTGGATATATAACTCACGTTAATGTAGTTGATGTTGGTAAACTCCCTGAATATGCATTTGAAGGTCAGATCAAACCTACGGGTCCTTCAAACAAGTGATTATACACTTTATACTATTTATTCTGTAAATATAATTATTCTGTCATCATGGATCAGACTTAATTGTGGTTTGAATTCTTTTGAATGACTCCAACAACCTACAAGATACTACGATTTAAGTACAACTTTGATGCTCACATCTCTAACCTTGCTGAAAGGCGACTATCTAAAAGCTATTTGTTTTCGTAAGCCTTTGAGCAAGTAGGTTATGGTTCCTAAAAAGTAAACAGAGCGATTAGACTTTTCTTCTACTAAAACATCCTCTTTTTTAACTGAACAAATGGCGATTTTGTGGAACCCCAAGGTTCGGCGTTTGCTTATCAAGTACCCATTCTTAAGAAAGCATGGTCTATTGGTTCTACTCGGTCTTTTAACCGTTTCAATCCTAGGCTACCTGTTTTTAGGTGGGGAAGACGTTTTAAGACCTTTCATGGGAATGTCTCAGAAAGAATTGATATTAGCAGAACTAGGGAAGGAGTTTGAGGGGACGTATAGAGAGAAGTTTCTCAAGCATATTTCGGACTCAGAACTATATACTGAAAGTTTTATGGAAAAATGGAATATTCTTGGACATTTAGACGAATTGGTTGATGAACCCATTGAGGACTTACAATATAATGATGAGTTTGAAGATGTTTGGAAGTTAATGGAAAGCTTTGAAACAAATGACGAGCCAAAGAGAAAGTTCTCTGAATTGAGCCTTTATGAAAAGGCAGTTGTTTATGTAGAGCTTATCTTACCAAAATCAAATTACGTGTTCAGACCTGTGCAAGACATTATCTACAAGGATGTCTACAACCCAAAGAAGTTTACTGAATCCAGAGAAAAGAAATGGAAGAAAATTAAGAAACTTCTAGGAGAAGAGGAATTGAATAAAATGGAAATTAATGATGAAACATTTCAAAACTCTATCGAAGACTTGAGAGAGAGAAAAATCAAACATAATGATGAAAGTGCCGACAGAATTAAACACTCCATGGATCACATAAAGATCTTTGCCTCCCTCTTTCTGAAATCAGGCCAAGCGCTTGACTCAGATTCAGATAAACTTTGTCAAGAGGTTCAATCGCAAATTTTCCCATGGTTGTCCGGAAAGCTGCCTGTTTTCAAAACTTATAACTTAAAATCAAACAAGGTGGAGCATAAAAAGTTCAATTCAGATACTTTATGCTTTGTTAAAAAACTTCAACATGATTTAGAAGGTAGAGGAATTGTTATTACCGCTAGTGACCACCTTGTTCCTGAACTTTCAGGTTTAATCTCTTTGCTAAAACTTACCGGTAATAAGTACCCTGTTCAAATTATTCATAAAAACGATCTCAATCAAGCCAGCATCAACAACTTGGTCAAAATTGCATCGGATCCAATTATGAAACTTCCAAAGTCTTGGGACAAGAAAAAGTATCCAATTTCAAAGATAAGTACCTTTGATTTAACTTTTGTTGATGTGTCAAGTGTCATCAGTGATAAGTATAAGTCTTATTTTGGAGGATTTGGTATGAAATTGCTAGCTTTACTTTTCAATTCTTTTGAAGAAATGATTATGCTGGATACAGATACCGTTCCATTACTTTCGATTAGTGAATATTTTGAAAGAGAGGCATATACAAAATCTAACACCTTGTTTTTTAGAGATAGAGAGGCCAATTCATTCTTGTACGATGGTGTCATTCAATTTTTCAAGTCATATTTAAATGGTGATTATGAAAGTCATTTTCTTGGTCTAGACAAGGCGAGTGAGGAAACACTTAACAATAGATTTTTTGGTGATATGGCTCGTCACTTTATGGAATCTGGTTTGTTTGTTATCAATAAGAAGGAAAAGTTTGACGGTGTTTTACTTTCAGTTGTCTTACAATTTTTCAAATTATTCACGGGTTCCCTTCATGGCGAAAAGGAATTTATCTGGTTAGGTCAAGAGTATATGTCGAACCAATATATTTTTAACAAGCATGGCGCTGTTGCTGTGGGTGAACTTTCCACTGGTAGAGAAGAGTTGGGTTTAGAATCTCATGAATTGTGTTCGACTCATCCAGGTCACCTTGCCGATGATGGTGAAACATTGTTGTGGTTTAATTCAGGATTTTTAACTTGTAAAAAACCACAAAGTTATTTCAAAGATGTTAATTATGCTAAAAATAAGGGTAAGTCATTACAAGAACTCAAATTTGAATACTTATCACCACTGACAATAACAAATGCATTGATTCCACCTCCTGCGGAGTACTTTTCGTCAGCATTCGCTCAAGACAAATCTTTGAAGTCTAATCAAATTATTGATCCTGAAATGAATGCAGAAATTACACCAGTCCAATTATTCGACACTGAACCAAGTAGATCATGGATTATGACTCCTCATTGCTCCAATTACTTATGGTGTGCCTATGATGTAATTAAAGGGGGTAAAACAGGAGCCGTTGTTAACTTCAGCCCTGACTTAACTGATTTATGGAAATTTTGGGGTGAAACATGGGTTGGCTATTTCAAAGGAGCTAGTACCACTGGAGGAGACCTTGGCTACTTTGAAGAAAAGTTTAAAGATGAATTAGGTCTTGACGAACCTGAAGAAGATGAAGATGTGGATCAAAAGGAGTTATATTCGCAGGATAGCGAGGAGGATATTGTAGAAGCAGCCAAGAACGCTGTGTTAGGCGAAACACCAAAAAAAAGTAAATCTTCTTCAAAGGGTAAAGTTGCTCTTATGACTAAGAATAAATCTGATAACGATAATAACAATATAGTAGATTTTGACGATGAAGATGAAGATGAAGAGGAGGATGCTGACAAAAAGGGAGCTAGCAAAGAAAAGTCTGATGACTTTTTTGCAAGTGAGACTGATGAAGAGAATGAAGACATTGAAGCTGATACCGAAGATGAGGTACTACCTGCCAAAAAATCGCAAGCTCAAGGTAAGAATAAATTAGGAGCAGAAAATCTTAGTGCTTTCTCAAGATTTAAGAACAAAGCCAAAGAAGATAATGTTTAGGTTTTATATTATGGAATGTAGTTTTATAAACAATTATTAATTATATTCATTAAAAGTGATACACGTTTTTATACTTTCCAAATCTCAACACCAACTATATGAAATTTTCTAGTTCTACTAAGCTTTTCATTGCCGAATGTGTCAACAGGATCGCTAGCACCTGTTTCCAAATTGGAATCGATCCATAAACCGAACTTACCGTCACCAGAGCCCACACTTATGAAGTCATTATTGGAATAGATTACAAAGTCGTTGAGCCCGGTATAAGGAAAAACTTTCAGTCTTAGCATGTCACAGCCACTGTGTGCATTATCCTTTTTTCGCTCGTTATCATTATCATTATCATCATCATCATGCTCGCTGTTCGATCTTGTCAACTGTTTGACTTTCGCATGTTCAAGCTTCCAGAGAAAGCAATCACCACCTCCATAGTAGTATTTCCCATCTAAGGGTCTCAAGTGTGAGTCTAAGTAAGCACCAAATATATTTCTATGTGAATCTTGAATGACAAGTATGTATCCTCTTCTTCTGCTCACATTCTCACCCACTTTGGGTGCGGTACGATGGTATAGTGTATTTAAAGAAGCACCATTCTGTTCCAAAGAGTACTGCAGATTCCAATCATGGCCGATTTGTAGCAAGGATGGCAAGTGTTGACGCAATTCCTCTGCTACATCGTTGGTTAATAAACGATGTTTTGTAGTGCTCTTGTATCCGTGCAAATGCAATGGAGTTAAAGGTGGCTCCTCGTATTCGTTCTGAACAATCATTGGAGATAAAGATGGAGATGACGAACGTGATTTAGATAACACCGACTTCAGTCTAATAAATCCCATACTCGGTATAAGAAGCAGATGACATATGGCATACGATTGTCGCGTAAACATTTTTATTGTCTAGAGAAGACAGTTTCGATTCAAAAAATGACGATAAAGCACTTTTATATTGTGCTGGATCTAGCTCCAACAGATTCAAGGGATAATGCATCTGTTGAGTTTCTCAAACGGCAAATCAGCCTATTTTGTCGGATTCAAACCGTTTTAATTGAAGTGTATCATGTCGCATTAGTCAGGCTTTTATAGTTAATAGTTAACCATCAAGACACTCTAGTATTTTATAACCATGCTGCCTAATGTATTTGTGCTCTCAGTCTTGTAGAATATTTTATGCTTCTTCGACATACACAGGTTTGATTAACTAATGCATTTTATTCCCGCCATTGAGTTTATTTAGAATTGTCGTGAGTAATAACTATTGTTGGCGCTATTTTGCACAAGATGTGTTTGCTCGGTAAATGCTAGCCTCGCTATGGACGCAATGTAATCTTTGATAGTTGTCGTGGGTTCACCAAATTTCAATTTCATCCAATTTCATGCAAGGTACCTTTGCATTCTCCTTCTATATGGGGTTCTACTCTATATTAACTGAGATGCTAAACTTGGGATGCCACTTCCCTTGCACTAGCTTGCAAATTATGTAAGCTAGAATACCCAAAAAAACGCTTGCGTGGTACCTTTGTGTCAATTGTAGTACCGTTACCAAGGTTTCTACAAGAATTCTACGAATAATGGTTCTGCTATTATTAACCAAATCATTACAAATCACTAAATTTGTACAATATTTGTTCCAACAATATAAGCGAGAGATGCTTCACGATTTGATATGGGACTCTTTGAGCTGTATGCTACTGTTAAAGTACCTGTTCCCGAAGAAAATCTGAGATAGTCGCATAAACTAGCTTTTCTGTCATTTTCACTTGATCGCTTGTTGATGGTAGTAGTATATATCAAAGCCGCTTTGAAGTTCATTGACTTTCACGGGTGGTGCTGACAACCGATGTGTCAATTTTATGCAAAAACCCCCATACAGCGGTCACTATCATGGTAACTTCATACACTGGATGTTACAGTTCTTTCTAAAACATAACTCTAACTCACTCATACAACTTTATTTATCAAGAGCTTACTTACAAGTCTGCAAGCCAATTTCCCGCTTCTCATAATAGAAAAAGCAGATGACGGAAGAACAAATAGCTCTGCAGCCCATCGATAGCAACAAACTAGCTCACTGGTTGAAGCCTCAGAGTTTGTGTTATGTGTGCCATCTGTCTGTAGAAACGCTCGAATGCACTCAGGTTATAGTTGAACTCTATAAACAACTGCACAGTGCTGAGCGTGTTTCTATTTTTAAAACCGTTATTATTCTGACGCTTGGCTGAAACTCTATCGCTGAAGTGAAAAGTACCTCTTATGCAGCAAAAAATGTATCTCTCAGGTACTTTGTGGACTGCATAGAAGTGGTGTTTTTGCTTGTGTTTTTTGTATCTTTTCAAAGCCTTTTGCAGTGATAATTCTAAGAAAAGTTGATATCTGCCCCTTCAAGGCAAAACTGAAACTGATAGCATTGAAAGAAGTATTGAGGGACGCTTACTAGCTGTTATTATTTGGTCATTTCGTACTCTTTGCCCCCAACGCCGAAGCTAACAATAACCGCCTAGGAAAGTTTAAAATAGATTTTGTTCTTTTTCGGAGGCTTGTTTTAGAGCTAAAAAATGTAAACAAAAAAAAAATTCAAGGTTCAGGATATGGTATCGTCTGAAAGTAGTTCTCTAGTCAAAGAACTCACTTACGCAATGTCAATCCAGTTGCCTTTTATTAGTATCAAACACTGTCACTTTAGGTTTTTCATCTTTTTTCAAACCTGGGCAGTTGAAACTATTCGGAGTTGAAAAAAAAGAAGGCAAGATCGTGTCGCGTTACAGAGGGCACCATCACTATATAAAAAGAACGAGGCTGGTTTGCCACTGGAATATATATATAAAGAATCAGGAGAGTTCTAAAGCTATCAAAGCATTGCTAACTAGTGTTGAAACCATTTACAAGTGAAAATAGTATGCGTTTAAGTCCATCTTTGTTGCTGGTATCTATTTGCAGAGCAGCCTTTGCAAACGGTGCTGCTATTGAAACGTTAGATCTTGTGCAGAAGGAAGCAGTCGAAAGCGTTACGTCGGTGACAGCTACTGCTACATTCAATGACAAGGATATCCACACTGCCAGTAGCACATCAACCGTCATTTCATCGTGCAACCCGTTGTCTACTTCCACTTGTGGTGCAGATCCAGCTCTTGCCACAGACATTTCAAACGACTTCACGGAAGCCTCGAGCCACTACATCCCATACAGAACAGCGTCGCAAATCTTTTACACAGATGAAGGCTTACAATTGACTTTAGCAGAGAGGTTCGACAACCCATCTTTGGTGTCTGACTTCTATATCATGTTTGGCAAGGTGGAGGTCCTGCTAAAGAGCGCCAACGGTACCGGTATCATCTCCTCCTTTTACCTGCAGTCCGATGACTTAGACGAAATCGACATGGAGTGGTTTGGTGGTGATGCATCCCAAATGCAATCCAACTTCTTTTCTAAAGGTGATACTACTTCCTATGATCGTGGTGGATACCACGATATGTCAGATCCAAGAACCTCTTATCACAACTACACTCTGGACTGGACGGAAACATCTCTAACTTGGTACATTGACGGTACTGCAGTGAGAACATTGGCTAATGATACTTCTTCTGGTTATCCACAATCCCCAATGAGACTCTTTTTCGGTATCTGGGCAGGTGGTGACTCTACAAACGAAGTGGGTACCATTGAATGGGCTGGTGGAGAAACTGATTATACACAAGCGCCCTTCTCTATGTACATTCAAAAGCTAGTTGTTAGTGATTACTCTACAGGTTCTGAGTATTCCTATTCAGATACCACTGGTGATTGGACTTCTATTGCTGCTAAAGACGGTGGTGTCAACGGAAGAAAGCATCTTGCGCAAGTTGAGTTTGCGAAATTAGTTGGCGGCGAAGACGTTTCTTCACCTTCTTCTTCTTCTTCATCTACCTCTTCTTCTTCATCTACCTCTTCTTCCTCTTCCCATTCATCATTCAACACAAATCTGTCTGCCACAACGCTAACTGGTAGCACTCTCACGACAAAAACTACATCTAATGAAAAGGTGATTACCGAATCGGGCGCTTCTACAGCTGATACTGCTACTTCTGCATCTACATCTACAAATAATACCAGCATGAGCAGAAATAGCACCACGTCGAAAGCGTCTTCTGAATCTTCCACCTTCAGTGTCACTGTTTCTGCAGCATCCAATGCTGCTATGGCTATTTCAAGAAATATATCAGGTTTTTTGACCTTGGCTCTGGTCGTCTTAAATCTCATGTAAAGTCGTTTTCAATAGATGTGAATTGATGTCCACATCTCTTAAAATGTTAATCAATTAAACAAAAGAAAAAATTCTTGTTTTTATACCTACATAGCTTTAATTAAATATTCGGAGAGGCTTAACTGCATCAACGGCATCAAGATAGATGTTAGAACCGTATCTGTAAACTCATCAGCTTTTATAATAAAGATTAACTTCAGGCAGTGCAGATTTAAAAAAAAATTTTCACCTGAAAAATATTATAGTATTAAAGAAGTGGTTTGTTCTTCAACTGATAAGTAATAAAGATGGCCTCTAAAGAGCTTAAAGATAAGAAGAGAAAGCACCAGTCGGGTGAACAAAATGATAGAAAACTGAAAAAGGAAAAGAAGGAGAAAAACGATAAGAAGGAAAAGAAGGATAAGAAAGAAAAGAAGGATAAGAAAGAAAAAAAGGAAAAGGATGATAAAGAACCTGAAACAACAAGCATTGAAAAGCCATTAGACACCGACATTGCTGACTTTCTTTCTAAGAACGAAGTGAAACTCGAGAACCCACCAAGTGAAGATATTCTACCTATTATTAATTTTTCGACATTAAATAGCTACGGTTTGCCAAAGGAAATTGTAGCCAAATTGTCCAAGTTCCCACAGCCTTCTCCAATTCAGGGTGCTGCTTGGCCATATTTGCTTAAAGGTCATGATGTTGTTGGTGTTGCTGAAACCGGTTCAGGTAAGACTCTTGGTTTTGGTGTTCCTGCCATTGATTACATTTTGAAGTCTAAATCTAAGGCTTTACAAGTTTTAGTTGTTTCTCCAACTAGAGAATTGGCTACTCAAATTTATGACAATATGAAGGAATACATGAACATGGTCGGCTTGGATTGTGTTTGTATCTACGGTGGTGTTCCAAAGGAACAACAAAGACAAGATGTTAAGAGATCCCAGTGTGTCATTGCTACACCAGGTAGATTGTGTGATTTAATTGACGAAGGATCTGTTGATTTGTCGAAGGTCAAGTTCCTGGTTTTAGACGAAGCTGACCGTATGTTAGAAAAGGGATTTGAAGATGACATCAAAAAAATCATTAGTTCCACGTCCAGTTCTGGTAGACAAACTGTCATGTTCACTGCAACATGGCCAAAGGAGGTTAGAGAACTAGCTGGCGGTTACATGAAAAGCCCTGTTCGTGTCTCTATTGGTAACAGAGATGAATTGACTGCTAACAAAAGAATTCAACAGATTGTTGAAGTCGTTGATCAATACGACAAAGAAAAGAAACTATTAGATCTATTGCATAAATACCAATCAGGTAAAAACAAGAATGACAAAATTTTAATATTTGCCTTATACAAAAAGGAAGCTAGTCGTGTTGAAAGAACTCTAAATTATAAAGGTTTTAATGTGGCTGCTTTACATGGTGATTTGAACCAAACTCAACGTCAGCATGCTCTTGATAGCTTCAAGAAGGGAGAATCAAATTTATTGTTGGCCACTGATGTTGCAGCAAGAGGTCTTGATATTCCAAATGTCAAAGTTGTTATTAATTTAACTTTCCCTTTAACTATTGAAGATTACGTGCATAGAATCGGTAGAACTGGTAGAGCTGGTCAAAGTGGTATTTCTCACACTCTTTTCACTGAACACGAAAAGCACCTTTCTGGTGCTCTTATGAACGTTCTCAGAGGTGCTAACCAACCTGTTCCAGAAGAATTACTGAAATTTGGTTCTCACACCAAAAAGAAGGAACATAGTGCGTATGGTGCTTTCTTCAAGAACGTTGATACAACCAAAAAGGCTAAAAAGATTACTTTCGACTAATCTCATCAGTATTAACATTTCAAAATTTTTCGTGTATTTTATATTACTAAAATTTATACAAATATAGAATTTTAAGGCTTTATTTTTGGCAACACGATACTTTAGTATAAGTATTTTATCATACTACTGAAAAAGAATTTATTGTCTTCAATTTTCATTGTCTCATAATATTATAATATATAATTGTTGGAAAAGTATCTGCTCAACCTCCAATATAAAAACAAAATCTTTCAATTGTAGTCGCAAAGATGAATTGCACTAACAATAAGCCACGCATAGAAGTAGGATATTGTTATTAATTAAACTACTCGCTTTTCTCAGGTTGATAGAGAACATCTAAAAATGTACCGACCAACTCTTCAACAACACCAGAGGTACTCAATCCTTCCGCAACACCGTACAATTGCGCGGTGTCACTTTCAACGCCTTTAACACCAACTTCTTTGATTATTTCAACACACTGTCCAACACACGACTTTAGATCTTTCAATAAGTCATCTATAACAGGAACAGATAGTTTAGTAACAGCCAAATGAAGAGCCGCTGGTTGTTGTAAACTACTCAAGTGCCAACCTTTTTTATTCAACAAATCACTCAAATGATGAACATTTATCTTGTCAGATTTGAATGCAATAACAGATAATTTTGGATCACCAATAACCTGGAGTTCTGAAATATTATTTTCGATACCCTTCCGTAGTTTCTGAGCAGCTTCAATGATGTCAGCAATTAGAGATTTGTAACCGTTATCACCTAAGTAAACCATAGTCGCCCATGCACCAACTGTAAGAGCACCAGGACGAGAACCTGCTAAAGTTGGAGAACCATAAAGACCACCTAACCAATCAGATGAGATGTAATATTGGTATTTTCTGTATTCAGGTGAACGGTACATAATGATTGAAGATCCCTTTGGAGCAAATCCATATTTGTGAGTATCACAAGAAATTGATGTGACACCAGGTAGGCGGAAGTCAAATGGCTCCAAAGATATACCTGTTGCTTTCTCATAATAAGCAATAACAAAGGAACCTAGACAACAATCAACATGAAGGGGGATATCATTTTTCAACGCAATCTTTGACAACTCCTCGATGTTATCAACTGTTCCATATGGAAAATTAGGAGCAGAGCCTAATATAATGGCAGTGTTTGGTGTAACAAGTCTTTTCACATGGTTGACATCAACTGTAAAAGATTCAGGGTCTAAATCAGCAAGCTTCAACTTCATCCCAAAATACTTTGCAGCTTTGAAAACAGCAGCATGGATACTCTTTGGAGCCACAATTTCAGGCTTAGTGATGTTTTTCTTGGCTTTTGCCATTTCCCTAGCTGCCAAACAAGCTAGAAGTAAGGATTCAGATCCACCTGACGAAGTTGTGCCACAGCCAGATTCCGGTGCGTTAAACATCTTCAAAACCATAGAAACCACCTCTGACTCCATTTGGCGGACACCTGGGAAGGCATCCGGGTGGAGCTGATTGGTGACAGCAAACTTATGGTACGCCTCTGTCTGAAGGTTAACTAGTTCCTCACCGCCGTGATAAACGGCACCCGAAACACGTCCGTCTTGCCAATCAACTGCCTTTATACCATCCAGTTGCTCCAATTCAAAAATTACCTCTGCCTTAGAAAGGCCAATTGCTGGTATTTCATCGTGTTTGACGCCCTTAGCGTTAACAATAAGCTGAGCCTCTAGCGTTTTTCTGGTATCTTCAATCTCTCTTTTCACTTTGTCTTTAACATAAGGGAGACTTAGAAAGAAAGAAAAAAAGAACTTTGCCACGGATCGATATGCCTCAGTAACGACTCTTACTAATCCATAACCTCTGACATCTCGTAAAAGCCCAATCACAATTGAAAATACGAAGTGGTAGAACATTATGTCCTTGACCTTTTGTAGGGCCGGTGTCTTTAGCCAATACAAGAAGGCAGCTGCTTTAGCTCTTTCTGCAAATTCAAACACTATGTTTGCCTCAGTGTGTCTCATTCTCTGCTCTAGCTACAACAGCAAAGGCTGCACTTATTTGATCGTAAAAGAAGCCGTGACAACCGAAGGTCAAAATGATTTTCTCTGATGAAATCCTATTGTTTAAATATGTGAGTTGAAGCTGAGAAGAATGTGGGCACTGAGAACACCAATGAAAGCATTATACCGCTAAAAGCAGTACTTGTTGGTGTCATAGTCATGCTGAAGCTCTAGTGTTTAGTGTGCTATGTTGTTGGGCCCTCTGGTTGCCAATTGTATATATTGTCAAGTTTTAGTTGTTTATCGCTGCTGCTAATCAGCAATAGTTTATGATGGTGTGAGTATTTTTAACGATAATGCAAGTTTCAGAGGGAGGGTAAAGGTTGTAGGCTTATGGTCATTGCGGGCTTGTATTCGTATGTTATATCGATTTATAAACTCTATAATAGAATTTGCAGAGCGTTTCAGTAAGATAAAGCATCTTTTTACTTTTAGAAGACTTCATATTAAATGACCGTTTAAAAAGGAATCAAGTGAAAGAACTACCACAATGATCAATAAAGCAAATAGTTCGAAGGTTGATGCTGCTTTGCATTTATCTTTACGTTTACCTTTTGATCTATATTTTAATTTCGGCTTCTTTGTGCAAAACAAGCGCTTTGATGCATCACAAAGGAATAGAGTAGCCTCCCCAATTCACTCACTTACTGCATCAATCGATTTTATCTAAAAAAGCCAATAGACAAAGTGCATGACAATAGACTATGGATAAATTAAAGCATATTTTGAATCAGAGGAACAATTATCAAAAGTCACTTCACAAGCATTATCTCACTAACCTGCCTCCTAGCTAAAGCGACGCAAATATGTACCTCTATGCAAGATCGCATTTAGCAATCAAATAAAGCGTACAGAATGTTTCCGGGGTTGAAGAAAAGAAAGCGATAAAAAAATGCAATACAGAAGATCCTATATTGTTCGGTACATTAATCGGCTTGGTGATAGCATGAAGTCCAGTGAGGTGAGGGGAATATCAAGAGCTATTTCCGCTTGCAAGAGGTGTCGTTCGAAGAAGATCAAGTGTTCGCATGATTTTCCCCGCTGTGAAGGATGTGAAAAGGCAAATGTCGAATGTGTGTCATTGGACCCAGCTACAGGCCGGGACGTGGCAAGGAGCTATATTGTTTCGCTAGAAGAGGAGGTCGAGAAGCTCAAAAAACAACTGCAGCTTTATACGGACATGAGACTTGATGATGTTTCTAATAAACAGAGTGAAGAAAAATCAAAAGATTCAAACTCCAACCAACCTGATTTTGCTGGTGTTACTTCACTTGATATGAAACCTAGTAAGAGTATCATTGATACCTTAAGTAGCCAGCGGGTTTCCTTCTCTAAATTGTTTTTGACTGCATTACACTACAAGGGTGGAGACAAAAAAGATCCCCGTAATCCTTCAAGCCAGAACGAAAAAACCCAAAGTGATCCAACAACATCCAGCAGGATACTCGATCACTTGAACATTGCACTACTACCACCTAAACAACAGGCATGGAACTTGTTAGCACTTTACTTTGCACAATCTAATCCACAATTGCCAATCTTTCATAGAGAAACATTTTTGAGAGAGTACTTTCAGCCAATTTATGGTGATGTGCCTACAGATATTTCATTTGCCTCGCTGTATACATCGTTAAATAATTCAATGTTAACAACAATTCCGGAATCAGAAACATGGTATTACAGATACACAGAATTATTTGATAATGAATTCAACAAAAATCCCAATATGAATGTATTAGAATTTGCTTCCGACATTGAAGTTCCGAGTAAATTCAAAAAACCACTTTATTTCTTGAATATAGTTTTCGCCATTGCCTCAAGTATTTGGCATTTACAGTTTGCTGAGGAAATCGGTGATAATTTCAAAACAGTGGCAATGAAATATATTGATGATGCATATGCATCTAACGATCGAATGGAGGTGCTACAAGCAATGCTTGCACATACTTTATATTCCGTTATGAGACCCTGTGTTCCTGGGGTTTGGTATCTTTTAGGCTCAACTTTGAGAATGTGTGTTGATTTAGGTCTACATAAGGAGGAGAATGACGATACCCTAGACACATCTTTTTTCCATAAGGATATGAGAAGACGGTTATTTTGGTGCTGCTACTCCATTGATAGACAAATTTGTGTTTACTTGAATAGACCGTTCGGGATACCTGAAGATTCTATCAATGTTCCTTTTCCTTCGGAGCTGGACGATTCTTATATCGTTCCAAATACGGTGCCTCCCGATATAGTGGGGAAGCAACCGTCATATAAAAGTGTTTCCATTGCAATGTTCAAAGTCCGATTATTAGAGGCTGAATTACAGTCTATTTTACATGAAAAAAGAGATGTCCCAAGAAAATTCGACACTTTCAAAGATTGGCTATCAAATGTTGTCATAAGATTAGAGAAATGGAGAAATGAATACCCAAAAACACACTATGAGATGAACTGCGATTTTAATTCAGAGTTCTTTGACTTAAACTATAATCATTGCAGGGTAATGTTGCATGGTATCTCACCAATGAGGTTCGAGTTTACGAATGACGATATGGTTATTTTAGCAGATGCATCAATGGGTATGATAAATTCATTCTATACACTTTGGGAAAGACGATCTTTAAACCACACTTGGGCAGCAACCCATAATGTATTTATGGCAGGCATGAGTTATCTTTATGCAATTTTTCATGGAAAAAGACTTCAAGGAAAAGTGTCACTAGACAAAGCCATGAAAATATCAGAATATGTGTCTGTTGTTTTGGCAAGTTTGATTGATAGATGTGATGCTGCTAAGGAGTGTTTAAATGTTTATCAAATATTGAATCGTGCCGTATTGGAGCTAGTATTTCCATCTTCCACATATGAAATGAAAACCGAACATATGCAGCTTTTACCAAGTGAACAACAAATAAGGACTCTGCAACCGGGTGGTAATTTAACACCAAATATGAAAAAGTTACTGAATAGTATACCGTCTGTTAGAAATTCAATGTACAATAAGGCTACTTCAGAGAATAACTCTGGTGTCAAAAGAGAACTGGATTATGAATTTGATGACTCAATCAACCACAAGAAACAAAAAGGTGTTGCTGGAGAAGTACTATCCCTGCCCGCATATGATCTGGACTTGGACAAATTTTTTGAAGAAGTGCAAAAGTTGGTTTCACCATCAGAAAACTTTGATGAAACTTTACAAAATAACATTAGTGATATCCCATTTTTTAACGAACAAAATTATGAATTAAATAATAACAATCATCAGTCGGTAAATAAAACTGTTGGTGAAGGAAAAAAAGTCTACAAAATGATTTATGAAGTTGGCACTGATAGTATATGGGATCAATATTTTGCTAAACCATTCTATGAAGAGGAATAATAACTTTTTGAACATACCACTTCATTCTTGCAGAGGCATACAAATCTTACCGATCTTACTGTTACCATTAAGCGTCTTTATTTTTTATATTAATTTTGTAAGTGATAACTGATAAATCAAATTCGAACTTGTGACCTTACATCTGCTGCGCGCGGTACAACAGCACATTGAGCTATAACTAAAAATTTTGGCGCTCAAAATATCTTTGACTTCAACCTCTTTTTTTAACTTAGACCGACAAAAAACATTTTTAGCGAATTGACATTTAAACTCAATAATTTAAGTTTTACAGTGCGCTTAGAAGCAACAGATCACCTAACAAATCTAGGAATTTGTGTATATCCTGAGCAGTAGTGGAATTGTAAAAACCTATATCTTAGTTGTTTTAAATAATATAAAGGTAATTAAATAAAGAGGAAATAGTAGTTCCTTTTATAGTAAAATATTGATTATATAAATAGAGTGTAAGTTAGGATTAGCTTGTATTCTATTGGAGGAATACCAATTAGATATAATTACTCCAATCGACATGATAGCAACGG
>PPND03000033.1:0-109861 GCA_003708095.3 Saturnispora dispora | reverse complement strand
TGGTATTCCTCCAATAGAATACAAGCTAATCCTAACTTACACTCTATTTATATAATCAATATTTTACTATAAAAGGAACTACTGTTTCCTCTTTATTTAATTATCTTTATATTATTTAAAATAACTAAGATATAGGTTTTTACACGAAACAAAGAATATAAAAAAATATAAAAACTTAATAGTATATGAAATAAATGACAAGGAAGGAAGCTAATAAGAACCAAGAAACAATGTGAGCAGTTGACCATCACATTTTTCTTGATAGTGTTTAGAAAAAGTCTTTCTCTGAAATACCAGATTGCTCGCACATGGATCTGAAAATGCCGTCCTCCTCTTTGAACAAAGTTAAAGGAGCATCAAACTGTACAACTTCACCCTTGTCCATAACAACAATTTTGTCGTAGTTCAAAATGGTCTTTAGTCTATGGGCAATTGATAAAATGGTACAATCTCCAAATTCAGCAGAAATCGTTTTTTGAATCATTGAGTCAGTTTCATAGTCCACGCTTGAAGTTGCCTCATCTAGAATCAAAATTTTTGTCTTTCTAACTAATGCTCTTGCCAACGCTATAAGTTGACGTTCGCCAACTGAGAAATTCGCACCATCATCGTCAACAATTCTAAATAAGTGGAACTTGTGAAGGTTTTCATTGTCTGCACTTTGTGCCTTGACCTCTTCTAGCTCGTCAACTTTGACTAGTCCCGCTGTTGTCAAAGCACTCCAAAGTTCCTTATCGCTGTATTCAGCAAATGGATCTAAATTACTTCTGATGTTACCAACAAATAGAACGGGATCTTGGGGGATAATTGTCAACTTTGATCTCAACGTGTGAAGCCCCAATTTAGAAATATCTTGACCATCAATATCAATTTGACCTTCAAATTCAGTCAATCTGTAAAGACAAGTCATAAAAGTAGACTTACCAGCACCAGTTCTTCCACAGAAACCGATCTTTTCATGAGCATTAAATCTCAAATTGACGTTTTTCAAAACATATGGCAATTCTGGTCTGTATTTCATACGTACATCCTTGAACAAGATAACACCATTATCTGGCCAACTTGCAGGGGGTTCTGTTTCTGGTATTTCATGAGGAGCTTCTTGAACTAATTCGTATGCGTAGTGGTTTAATCTTTCAACAGAATTAAACTCATTTTCAACTTGAGTAATACCTCTTAAAGAGAGTGATAAGAGATTAGGAATATTCATTGCATAAGTCAAAATCAAACCAGTTGCAGAAGCACTGATATTGAAAACTCTAAAACAACAAAGCATGGCAATCAGGAAAACAAATGCCACTGTCACCAATGCTAAATTGGAACCTAACCATCTTTGAACAGCCAAAGTCAAAAAATATGCCTCATTTTGATTATCCATTAACCTATTTATTTCATCAAGAAAATCTTGGTTTCTATGATAAGCCCTAATTGTATCGAAACCACTCAAAGTCTCGTTGAAGTGTGAGTAAACAAAGGATCTTTTGACAGCATCAATTCTTTTGATTTCTCTTGAAGTGGCCTGGTAATAACTTGTAATTGCCATATAAATAAAAACAACGCAAGGCACAGCAATCGCAAACCAAGGCAAGTAAATGATACAAAGAATGAAAGTTCCAACAATAGTAGCAAGCGGAGTTGTGGCCATTCTGATTTGTTCCACAATTTCGTTATCAAGGACATCAGTATCTTTAGTAAATCTATTCAAGACTCTACCCATTGGTGAAACATCCATGAAAGCCATTGGTACTTTAAGAATTCTTCTTGTTGCAGCAATGTTGAGATTTTTTGAGGCGGTGGTAGTGAAATAACCCATCATCGTACCGTAAACACACAAGAAAATTGTGTAGAGGAAGGTAAGCATGATATAGATACCCTGGTAAAATGAAAGTGGACGATTGAATTTATGTTCAATCCAGTAAGTCAACCAATTGTTGGAAAAGAAATTGCAAAAGGTCGAGAGAATCAAGGCAATCAAAAGAATTGGAATGTATGCATATCCAAAAATACCAAAACCTGAAAGAAGATAGTGCTTATAAACACTCCAACCAAATGAGTTAACGGCTTTTTCTTCATCTGCAATAATAAGAACCTCCTTTTCATTATCTTCTTTTCTATCTGTAACAGTTTTCAATAACTCCAATTGTTTTAATTCAATCTTGCTATCATCATTTTCTGTATCATCGTCAATTAGACTTAGTACTTCAGCTTCTTGAATTTGCTCCTTGTTTTCCTGATATTTGAAAAGTTGAATAAAAGCTTCATTGGTTTTTTTCAATTCAGAGATTGTCCCTACGTCCATAGTTCCATCACCATTCATGAAGATCATTCTATCAGCTGCATCAATCAGGGATAACTGATGAGTGGCCAAAATCCTAGTTTTATCCTTCAAAAGACCCAAAAGGCAACTTTCGACAATATGTTTACCAACTTTGGCGTCAACGGCACTCAAAACATCATCTAGTAAAATGATATCATGATTCGCGTACACAGCTCTAGCAAGATTAATTCTAGCTTTTTGACCACCAGAAAGAGTAATACCACGCTCACCAACCTCTGTCAGATCACCACCAGGAAATTGTTTGAAATCATTTGGTAGAGAACAAGCATTAATAACTTTTTTATAATAAGCTTTATCATAAGGATTACCAAATAAAATGTTATCTCTAATAGTTGCATTTTTAACCCAAGGATAGCCACAAAGTAAAGGATGACTGGATGCAAATATTTGACCTTCAACACGTTTCATAAAACCAGCAAGAGCATTCAACAAAGAAGATTTACCTGAACCAATTGAACCAGTAACGACAATGAACTCACCCTTTTTGATATCCAAATTGACATTATTTAAGCCAGTAAAATGCTTGAAATTTGATTGTTTAATATCTGAATCTGAAGTTAACGAAACGTCAGATTTTTCATTGATAGAAGCAGAAGTTGACTTTTTTAAATTTGATTCTCCAACCTCTTCTTCATCATCTGCGCCATGACCTTCTTCATCATCAAATTGAGACCATTCGAAAGAAGCATTAATGACTTTCAAGGAAGAATTTCCAGGGTTATTGTTGTCATCTAAAGGCAAAATTTCAAAGTCCTTTTCGTCAGAATCGGAACAAGACAAATACTTGGTAACTCTTTCAAAACCAACTTTGGTATCAGCAGCGGCGGCCATTGCCATAGGTAAAAGCATAAATTGTGTAGCCATAATTTGGAACAATGAAAGGGAAGCAAAGATGCTAGCAGCAGAACGACCATTTGTAATTTTGTACATAACAAGGAAAGCACACATTGAAGATAAATTTGGTAAAGAAAATGAAATACCAATCAAAGCATTACGCAAGCTTTGAATTTGCAACACGCTTTGCATTTCTTGATTTCTGGTTTCTTCAATTCTTTGTTGATAGAAAGATTCCCAAGAATAGAATTTGATCATTTTGAAATTTTTTAACAATTCCTTTATCAGAGAAACTCTTTTATCAGCATATTTGGTGACCATCTTTCTTAAACGCACTAATTTCGAAAAAGAAAGACCAATGATCAAAAACAAAACAAGGAAACAACCAATACCAACCAAAGCAGATACACCAATGTTAACAATTAACAACACAATTGCAATGGTGATTGGAACAGGGAAGGAAAGAACCAAGGAAAAAACACCAACACCAAAATCGATTCTATTGAGATCAGTACTCATGATGGTATTTACTTGAGAAGAAGGAAACTTGTGTTTGCCCAAAGCATCAATTTTCATCGATTTCTCCAATAGCAATCTAGTTAAAATATTTCTAACCTTGCCACCTGTCATCATCAAACGGTAAAATGCAAAGTTGATAGTAACAGCAGAGAAGAAGATAATCAAGCAACAACCTATGGCATAGCCTACACCTTTGCCAACGTTATCTTCGACTCCCAAAACTCTGTTCTGCACAAATGCGGTAAGCTTCTTCTGTAATAGGGGGGCAAGCGCCGAGGATGCGTCTGACAGTATTTTTAAAATAACACCAGTAACGTAGTCGAACCAAAGGGCTTTCCATAGAGCGTACAAAAGAGACCTCTTAGGCAACTTGAAATCTTCCAAGTCCTCTTCCCACGTCTTTGAGGAGGTCTCCACCGTTTCGTTACGTTCGTGGCACTTTTTGGTGAGATGCAAGTTCTGGTGGTACTGCGTGCTTTCGTCTAGCACTGCTTTGAAACCGTTGTAGAGTGTGTCGACCTTTTGTGGCTCGTCGAGCTTCCACAGATCATTTTCGACAATGGTTCTTTTGTAACCCTTGAAAAACAAGCTGTTCATCCACCAAAACATCGTCTGCGAGACCACGTTGGCCTTCCTCTCTGGATACTCTGTTCTCTCCTCATCAGCAGGGATCGGAGGCACCTTCTTTGTCAACAAAAATGTGAACCATCGTTTTTGCAATGTCAAATTCTCATTGGGTTGTGATTCCAACTTCATATCTGTGTCAGAATCGATCATATTGTGTTTGAGTTTGAGTTTACACCGTTTTGTGTATGTCTAAACCTGAACGTGTTTCTCTTTGTATCAGTACAAGCCGCAAGTGAACAACTAAAGATTATAAGCTCTTCTTTATATATAATTTTTTCTCTCACCCAGCCTTGAAGCAATATCTGTTTATCTGTATACCAATAGAACTGTCTGTGCGGGCCTGTGAGTATACGTCAAGTATGCGGATGCAATCTTGTTCTTTTGCCTACACCTTCTAGTGGGAAGAGATCAACCTCCTTATATATAGGGACTCTTTTTGCCAAGCGCAGACGCTAAGTCCGTCTATGGCTTCCTACTTCGGACTTAAATTCCACCTTTGGCCTTTCTATTTTCTGCTTAATGTCCGAACTGCTGCCCCCAGAGCGCAGAATTAGATTTGCCTTGGTTCGAGGAGAAATTTCACCCTGCCTCATTGCAGGGGGGCCGCGTCCAGTGCGACCCTCCTGGGAAAAAACTGTACGCTGGGAGGAGGATGGCGGTGGGCGGCGAACTTCGCTGGAAGCCGTTTCTTGCTGGGGCGCTGTTTTGCCACGGAGCGCGCATGCACTGCGGGCGTATAGAGAGTATTGGGAGGCCGTTTAATACGACGTACAAAGAGCGGAGATTGTCTTAAATCCATAGGGACAGTGAGAGTGCGAAAGCAACTATAGGAGGGGGGGGGAGGAAGAACGTGTTACGTGCAGGGGGGGAGTAGAGTAGAGTAGATGGGGCAGTGAGATTTGTATAGGGAGCATACGTAACGATGTTTTGAGGTGTAGATATATATATACAAATGTAGAGGGTTTGCACCACAACTTCTATAGCCTCAGGCTAAATTATAAACCTGTAGAGGGACAGTAAACTGTAGGAGTAGCTATGTAAAGCGTTGGCGTTTAACGGCAAAGCGTGCGGTGAGCAGTGCGTGTTCTTGAGCATTGGTGATTGTAACCTACTACTGTACTGTCCTTTCACCTTCTGAAAAATGAATTGCGAGATGAATGTAACATTAAATATTATGAGCCACTCATAAGGGAGTTTGTGAACGTCCCAACGTAGGTAATGCACACGTTGCAGGTGGTCGCAGCCGTTGCTTGCTCAAAGGTTGAGCTTTAGCACCGAAATGGGTACAAATCTATCGTCGTGCATTCTCATACTCGACCTAGACGATGGTGGCACAGTCGCATGGTCGTAGGCTGTGACAACGCACTCTGGGCTGACTCTAACAAGTCTGTAGTCCGTAGTCCCCCCTTCACATTACTGTGTGGCACTTACCATGGACTGAGGCCTTATAAAAATACACATGTTATGTCCAAGCTCGTGCCAGATCAGCTTACAGACTAAAAAGCACTTGCAAAGTCAGGCAATTGGAAGGTCTATATTTGTAATGCGTTGCACACGCCCGCCCTTCTCACTGCCCTATCAGGACAACCTATAAAGAAACTCGGATATAGAATGTACCATGTTCAAACACAACTGCTCAGTGCTGAGTACCGCCATTTTCATTTCTTGTTCTGCTAGCTGTCAATTTCACCGTAAATAATATTTCGTCAGCAACGACAGCCATTAAAGGAAAGTCCGAAAAACTATTCTTATTTTGTATCTAATGCATTGCTGAGGCCTACTAATATCGTGCTTGTGTTGCAACCTGCATTTACGTTTTTCCACTCCACTTACTTTTATGGAATTGAAACAAAAATAAACTCGCACCAGCAATTTTCAAGTATAAGACAACCGCTAATAAAAATAAAATATAATGTTAAAACTGTATTGTTTACTAAACACATTCTTGTACAATTTTAGTCCGATAAATAAATTCGTAAAGTAGTCTTGTTACCAGACTAACTTATTTTATATCCCTCACAAGATAGTGAAATCCCCTAAACTGTATTTTGGATGATTAATATATTATAAAAGGAATATAAAATAGAAGGTAAAATGAAGGCCTTTTATACATGAAATGTAAATTAGAATATAAAGCGTAGTTCCGGTTCTAGACGATCTAAACAAGTCAAGTAAAACTTTAATACAATGAGTAAATCAGTTCAAAAGATATAATTTACTAATTGATATTAATTAGATAAGAGATAGTGTAAATCAGATGTTTATGTGAATCTTATGCATGAGCATAACTCTTATGTAGGACATCTTATTGTCTAATTAACACTTTAGGTAACTGTATGTATTCAAATTAGGTAATCCAACTTCTATTGGCTTAAGGTACTTGATAAGGTTTAATCTGATGATTAACTGGAAGCGTAAATAAAGTTTTACTTGATTTAATATAATTTAATCCATAATTTGACATAAACATATTAGTGACTATAGAGTTACAGTTGGTGCGAGAAGTAGTTATCCCATTCAACAGTATCGATATTAGCATACCATAACCTAATATCACCTTTCAATGACTGTCTAAAGTGCTATTGTTGAACCATAGGCGCCCTGATTTCCCAATGTTTCGAAGTCCCAGTTGAGTTTTTGCAACAACCCATTGAGCTTACCTGGATCATCTTCACCGCTATAATACTCTGGATTAGTCAATTTAAGCCTCTTCAATTGTTCATCCCTTCTTCTTTCGTTGAACTGATTTCTGGCGTTCTCATCTTCCCTCTTCTCTCTTACTTCCTCTATCATCTCTTCATGTTGCATGTGAGCTCTCTCTCTATTCTGAGCTTGCTCCTCTCTGGCATCATCTCTAATGATCCGTTCTTTCTGAGTGACCACTAGTTCTTTGATGTACTTGATCAATGCATTAGCTGTCTCTGCATCCATTCTTGATATACTTGGATTCGCTTCCTCTGCTGATGCTGCTGACATTAAAGGTGGAGTAGGGGTTTTTCCACCTGACATTTTTCACTCTTATTTCTTAATCGGTGCTACCAAATATTGTAATACTGGTCTTTCAATAAAATCGACAATTACGATAAGTAGAAACGAGTTACCGTGATTATAAATTCTTCAGTCTGCAAGATCATTAGAAAGCCTGGTCTCTTAATATACTAATAGCCAACGTTTCTTGTGTGACTTATCACCTGATTACCCTTTGAGTCTTTCCGAGCCTGCGCGCCAAATATTACGACCTCTTATCTTATACTACCTTTGGATGTTTCAACCAGGTTGCTTATTTAAGCTTTTGAATCTTTAACAGATGCTGTTATTAAAATTGTTAACAGCTAAGCTCAATATTATCTGTTTGGTTGCTTATAAGTTTTTAGAATGACTATAAACTTTGTGATATAGTTTGGTAAACTTTGTTCGCCGATACTCATATACGTCGAGTATGATAAATCCAGAGTTCCTTACTCAAACCGTTGATTGTAAACTAAGTATAACTAAATATAGAGTCTACTATGACGACTACTTATATTAACTCGGAGTCAAAGGATTAGTTTCTTAGTTAGTTAGGCTAGAGGTCATGATTGACTTCGGGAAATGTTTACATGACTGGCACATTATAGTTTATTGTGAATAACATTGGTGTTATGTCTTGCGCTCATTTCAACAAACCTCGTCAACATCTTATTGTTATTTTGCATGTGTTATGCTCAGTTAATATTATGATGTAGCAAGACTTCATCACAATCGTGACCAGACTTACTCCTTTTTTTCAGGAGCATTTGCTTTGCATGTTTGGATACAAGCATTGGCAACATCCTCTGTAAAATACTTGTTAAAGATAGATTCGGCATCCATCATTGATGTGTTTGTTGACACGTTTTGTTAATGTATTTAACTTTATTAGCGTAAAGATTAAAGATTGAAAATCTAACAAATCCTAGGCATAAAAATTAACCGTTAATTAAAATAATATATAATGGTATAAACAAAGTGGTGACAATAGAAATTAATTATAGTATTTTTGCTTATTTTAGCTTATCGTGTAATGTACTAAATGTAGGCTTCTGACTGAAACTGCATAATTAATATTTGTCAAAATAAGTGTCAATCAAGTATTGCTCAGTTATTAATAAAGATATTTAACGTTGAAATATAAACTGGAACATACATATTTCTAACGTATGATCACCAATATGCAGTATATAAAAGTTAACCATATAACACTCATAACACGTTAGTGTACAGAACAATAAAGAGTTACATGTAAGGTTGAATGTATGAATACAATACATGCATATTGTATTAATACTTCTGAGCAACAGTATACTTGAATCCGTTCCGTTGCTATCATGTCGATTGGAGTAATTATATCTAATTGGTATTCCTCCAATAGAATACAAGCTAATTCTAACTTACACTCTATTTATATAATCAATATTTTACTATAAAAGGAACTACTATTTCCTCTTTATTTCATTACCTTTATATTATTTAAAACAACTAAGAAATAGGTTTTTACAAGAACATAGTTTAAGACTATTCAGATGTTTCATAAAGCTTATAAAAATGTTGTAGAGAGGCAAAAGCCCTCTTCATTTAAACTAGTTTAGAATATACGACAAATTTGGTAAACTTGCCTTACGTTTTCTATAAAGTATATTACTACATATATTCTGTCATATTATGTCAGATATATATTTGATATCATGCTTGTCACAATTTAGTCAGGTTTACTTTACTTATTTATCAATGCTCAAAATATACCTAATACAGTAATGTATAATTAGTTTTCATCGACAATAGGCAATCTAAATCTTATTGCAAACCGAATAACAAATACTGAGCCTAGTTAAAAACTGTATTTATACATTCAATTATTACAAAGGCCCGTTAGGTTGTTTGTAAGAATTGGTATCAGTTTTAACTAATATAAAAGTTGATCCTATTATAAATATAGATATGATGAGCAGTGTTATTTTGGAAGCTTTTTATATGTTGCTACTTCAGACTAAGCAGCTGGCGGCTATCTAGATAAGCACCCTTATCTACTAAGCCCCGGTTTGCTTATCTATTCCTATCTCTTCTTGATCCCTTCCATGTGATTGCTCCGTGTTACAATCAATTCAATTGCTCATAATAATTATTCCAAAAGTGTTGCGTTCACGTGACTAGTTGTTCTTACTTCGTAACATCAATTATTACGAAGACCGGTCGGGTTGTTTGTAGGAATTGGTATCAGTTTTTAACTAATATAAAAGTTGATTTTTATAAATATAAATATCATGAGCAAGGTTATTTTGTGAGCTTTTTATATTGTTTCGTTTATCAAGCAATCTTGGAAACATCTGACATCTGATCTCCTGATCGCTTGGTACTTCGGTCAACAGAACCTCGTACCGGAGATACTCTTAAATCCTTTAATAGATACGGTTTCCGTTAAGTGTCAGATGTTTCTCCATTTTGACAATTGCTCGTTTACCAATTTAATTGGGAAGTCTATTCACGTGACTAGTCGTTCTTACTTCGTAACATCAATTGATAGAGTTAGCAGCAGGAAAGTAAGGAAAATAATTGTTAAGTATAAAATAAAATAAAGGAACTCAATAATACAAACCAACTGTCTGTATTTATATAAATGAAAAGAATAAAAAGAAATAATTGTAATTAATGTCTTGTTAATTTGTCTTTAGATAGATTTGTGTAAACGTCTCCTCTTGTTTATGTGAAATCGACAAATCATCCTTCCGTATATCCTTATGATGACTTTGGGGTGATGGTTGCTATTTTTGGATGTTACGTTAATGACTGTTGGCAGCAATATTGACTGCACTGTCAACAGACGGGGATATTGATATTAACCCGCTTTTTATCATTCTGCTAAGCAACTTCATAGCTCCCTAAATTTATAATTTCGGTTTATCAATGATCTCGGAGTTCACTTTTATTGTCCGAACTCTAACATCAATAACAAGAGCCCGTTTAGCTTAGTGGTAGAGCGCTGCACTTGTAATGCAGAGGTCGCTAGTTCAATTCTGGCAGGGGGCACTTTCTTTATTTTTTAATTTTTTTGCTTTGATTTTTTTTTTTTCTAAAGATTATAATATAAAGAAATAAAATTTCATTAGTTAATATTGAATTTTTGCATTCACTACTTAGCAAACAAAGTAGATAATCAGCTAACTGGCTCACCATTTTCTTCTTCAGCTTACAAATAATCTTCTTTTCTACTCATTTTCTTTCTTTGTTGCTAAAATGGAAAATATCGCATCTATTAAGAAGCTACTTACATTGCTTGAAACAAATCGTGAATCTTTGAACGAGAAACTGGTTAATGGGATATTGTCAAAACCCCTAGAGGATCAAATATTGGATATTTCATTGAATCAAACGGATGAGAAACATGGCCAGCTACAAAAAGCACAATTGTTAAATACATTTGCATACACATTAACATCATTATACTTTGTCTATTTGAAAACAACGGGGTCCAACAAAGACAACAAGCACCCAGTAATACAAGAATTAAACAGGGTCAAGAGCTACATGAACAGAGTCCAGCATGCCAGCGATGTCATGAACAATAAGGAAATCAAGGAAGACGAAGATATGAAAACAGCGAAACGGGTTATTCAAGCTCAGGCAAATGGTGCTAAATATGAGCCTGCTGTAAGTAAGGTACACTTTGAGGGAAAACACACTAAATTCACAAATGATGAAAAAGACGAAGTCGCCAAAAAGATGCAAGATAGCAAACAGAAGCTCAAAACAAAGTCTAAGTCCAAATCTAAGTCCAAACCAAAATCAAAGGGTATCTCAAAGCATTAGTCTTTCATAAGATTTCAAATATATAGACGTTTTTATATTCAATGTATAATCTCTTTGCTTACGTAAATACATTGGCTATTTTCCAAGTGACAAGAAAAAAAAATCTTTATCTCTTTGAGGAGTAAATTTTCTTATTGATAAAGTGATTGATTATTGTCACTAGCAATACTGCTTGTTTAAAGTAATATTCCATTGTTAAGATCAATTAAGACTCTTTGATTAGTTTAAAAAATATGGGGTTATATCAGTATTTCAGAGATATAACACAGAGACATAAGAATAAAGTGCTTATAGGGGCTGGTGTTGCGGTGGTGTCGTATTTGGTTGGTAGTTACTTGTCACGTAAGGTAAATGAGTTTCAAGAAAGACTCAAGGAAGAAAACACTACTAGGGACTTGATTAAAAAGAGATTCAGTCAGACCCAAAGAGATTGCTATATGACTTTTTTATCATTTTTGCCAATCTTACTGGATCCAATTTATACGGATTTGAACGTCGAGAGTATAACGCTGGAGCTTCGTAAGGCCAAGTCGCGGAAGTCTTCCAATCAAAGTGACGTACAAAGTGACGAAGTACTAGAAAACAATAGATCTAAAATTGAACTATGGAATGATTTGAAAATTGCATCCTTATCAAGATTCTTTGTTCTAATTTACTCACAGGCATTATTGATTATCTTACTCCATTTGCAATTGAATATCATCTCTAGAAAATCGTACATGAGGACGGCCATGAAATTGGCATCCAAGCAACAAGGCCTCGAGTTCAACGAAGAAAGCTCCTCATCTTTGGAAAAGGATTTACCTGAACAGGCATTCTTGTCTTTGACTTGGTGGATACTCAACAAAGGCTGGAGGACACTCAAAACAATTGTTGAGTCATGTGTTAGTGATGTTTTTGAGGATGTTGATTTGAGATCAGAATTTTCGATGGAAGAGTTTTCAGACTTGATTGCGTCTGTGCAACTGAAGGTTAACGAAAAGTTGAACGAGAAAAGGCCAATCACAGAATTGTACCCAGATTACGACTTGAATTCAACCACTGAAGTGTCAGCTATAATCTCGTTAGTTTTACCCCCAACATCAATCTACGACCATTTAATCGAGCAAAGTAATTCAATGGAATTTTTGAATTCATTCAACTCACAGGAGAACAATAAAGTAGTATTGGAAAGCCTAGTCAGTGAGCTCCAAAACTACTTGGTTTCAAGCATAGGGATAACAAGTCTTATCTCATCAATTGCCGTTTCAAAAGTTTTACTCAAGACACACAATTCAATAAATGCCAAAAATGAACTCGACAAATGCAAACTCGCTTTGATAATAGCTTCTTTGTCTTCTCAAACGAACGATATGGGTAAAGATGACGAGTTGTTGTTAGAGATGAATAATGTTGAGGAATTGGATGATTTAAGTGCAAGCGTTTATTCTAATTTTAATGTATAAATTGTATTTTTTTCTGTAAGTGAAATACACCTAGTATTTGTTGATGTGTTACAATGGAAACAATATTACAATCTTATTTGTTGTCCTCCTTTGATAGCCTCATCAAATCTTCTATACTTCGTTTAGATGTTGATATACGAAGTGGGAATTTTTGTTTGTCGTTTGACTTTTTCTTATTTTACCATTTTTCGTACCGCTTTTGATACCTTTTTTTCTTTTCTTTCAAGAAATATTATTCAAGATCATTAAAAATGGATCCATTGGATGCCTCAGTGTTGGCAGCTATTGTTTTAGCATTGATTCTATACTTTTCAAGAGGTAAACTTTGGGGTAACGGTGATTCCTTAGATGATGATAAGCCGGTTTTATCGGGTGATAATGATTTGATAGAAATATTGAAGCAAACAGGGAAGAAAGCTGTTGTGTTTTTTGGCTCACAAACTGGTACAGCTGAGGATTATGCTCATAAGTTTGCCAAAGAGTTTCAAGCCAAGTTCAAAATACCAACAATGACCTGTGATTTAGCTGATTTCACATACGAGAACTTGACAAATTTACCAGATGAAATTCCTGATTTTAAACTTGCCGTCTTTTTCATGGCCACATACGGTGAAGGTGAACCAACTGATAACGCTGTTGAGTTTTTCAATTACCTGGAGAGTGGAGAATGTGAAACTTTGAGTGGTATCAAATTTGGTTGCTTTGGTTTAGGTAATAGTACTTACGAATTTTATAATGCCTCTGGTAAAAAAACTGTTGAAGAACTACAACAAAAGGGTGCTAATTTAATTGGTGAATTGGGTATGGGTGATGATGGTGCCGCATCTATGGATGAAGATTACCTTGCGTGGAAGGATCAGATTATGGATATTATTAAAAGCGACATGCATTTGGACGAACAAGAAGTCAAATATGAGCCTGCTCTTTCAGTTACTGAAAAACCTGAATTGTCAACAAGTGACGCTGATGTTTCACTTGGTGAACCTGATGTTAGACATATCAATCCAGTCACTCAAGAACAGAAAGACGCCCTAAGACTTGGTCCGTTTGATCACACCCATCCATATCTGGCACCAATTATTAACACAAAAGAATTATTCACATCCATGACTAGACACTGTGTTCATGCAGAGTTTGATTTATCTGACTCAAATCTAAAATATTCAACGGGTGATCACATTGCTATTTGGCCATCAAATTCAAATGAAAAGGTTGAAAAATTATTAAGGGTACTTGGTTTAACTCAAAAGAAAGATCGAGTTATTGAATTCAAAAGTCTTGATCCTACAATTCACTTACCATTTCCTTCTCCTACTACTTATGACACCGTTTTGAGACACTATTTAGAAATTTCAGGACCTGTTTCAAGACAATTTTTTAAATCAATTGTACAATTTGCTCCGGATGAGCAAATAAAAGCCAAAGTTAAACAACTTGCTGACGATAAAGTTCAATTTCACAAAACTGTCACTGAGCAATATTTGAATATTGCTGATGCGTTAGATATTCTCAGTTCAGGTAAAGAATGGACTACAATTCCATTTGAATTTATCGCAGAATCAATTCTTAGATTGCAACCTCGTTATTATTCTATTTCATCTTCTGCTTCAAGTGAAAAGCAAACTGTTCATGTTACCGCTGTTGTTGAGCAAGATCAATATGACAACGTTGATCACTTGGTTACTGGTGTTGCAACCAACTTGCTACTGGATATTAACAACAAGAGAAATAAATTAGGATTAGAATTGAACCAAACATATGATCTTGATGGTCCTAGAAATAAGTTTGCTCCTTTTAAGTTACCTGTTCACATCAGAAGATCAACATTCAAGTTACCATCAAATCCAAACACTCCAATTATCTTAATTGGTCCAGGTACAGGTGCTGCACCATTCAGGGGATTCATTAGAGAAAAGGTTAAGCAGGTTGAAAATGGTCAAAAGGTTGGTGAAACACTCTTCTTTTTTGGTTGCAGAAGTTCGCAAGAAGATTTCATCTACAAAGATGAGTGGACTGAGTATGCAAAGAAAATCGGTGAAAACTTTCAAATGGTTACTGCATTTTCTAGACAAACAGAAAAGAAGGTATATGTCCAGCATAAGATGCTAGATCATGCTCAGAAGATCAACGAGCTAATGGATAAAGGTGCTTTTTTCTATGTTTGTGGTGATGCGTCAAGAATGGCCAGAGACGTCCAAAACACTCTAGTTAAAATAATGCAAGAACACAAATCTGTTAGCGAAGAAGTTGCTCACGATATGGTTAAGGCCTTGAAGGTTAACAACAGATACCAAGAGGATGTTTGGTAAATCTAATAATTTGAAGAAAAAAAGTCTCTTCATTGCTGAGCATATTTTCTTTTTCAATAAAAGGAAAAAAAATTTTCCCAAAAGAAAACCGTTTAAAAAAATTTAGAAAGAAAAAAAATTTTTGTTTCTTCCTTTATAATTTTATAGTATAATACAGGAATAAATGCCACCAATTGATCACGAAAGTCTTAAAGGGATTAAGAATAAGCATAAGAGGCAGCAGCTTTTTGCTAAGCTTAAAGATGAACAAAATAAAACGCGCCATAAGGAACGTAAGGCCAGGGCCAAGGAAGAACAAGCAAATCCTGAACTTAAAGAGCAAAGATTAGTGGAAAATGTGCCAGATACCATTGACAGCAAGCGAGTGTACGATGAAACTGTTAACGCAGTTATTGAAGGAGAAGATAATTTTGATAGCTACTTCAAAAAGGGTGTTGAACCAAAGGTTTTAATCACCACAAGTGCAGGTGCACATAAGCCAGGATACGAGTTTGCAGCAATGATGATTGAGATATTTCCAAATTCGCAGTTCGTTAAGAGGCAGAAGAAATACACAATTCAAGATATGGCAGACTACTGCTCAAATCGAGATTTTACCGATTTGATTGTCATTAATGAAGATAAAAAAGTTGTTAACGGTATAACGTTTATGCATTTACCTGAGGGACCAACGTTTTACTTCAGTGTCACATCACTGGTTGAAAGACAGAGGATTACAGGACATGGTCAACCAACCGGCCACGTACCAGAATTAATCTTGAATAATTTTACAACAAGGTTAGGTCAATCAGTTGCACGTTTATTCCAGTCGCTGTTCCCAAATAAACCCGAATTTCAGGGAAGACAAGTCATAACTTTACACAACCAAAGAGATTACATTTTTTTTAGAATGCACAGGTATATATTTAAGAATGATGAAAGAGTCGGTTTACAAGAATTGGGACCGCAATTCACATTGAAGCTGAGAAGGATTCAAAAGGGTATTAGAAAGGAAGTTGATTGGGAATATAAACCTGAAATGGAAAAGGATAAAAGAAAGTTTTATTTATAAAAGTTTTATTGATAAGCTTAACGTTTATTTTCAATCTTTTCAAATAGATCTCTAGCAATTTTTATGTCGTGTAAAATTAAATTTTCGTTATCAATTTCATAACACTTCGTAGAGCTTGACTGGTTTTCCATGATGATCATAATGTAGATATTAGGCGTTAAAACATCCAAGTAAATTGATGAATTGTTACCATGTAAGACTAGCTTTTGAAAATTTGATCTTATTTTATTGACACTTTGTTTATATGTTTTAATTATATTTGAAACCTTTTCGAATCTTTTTGGATCTAGATTTAAGTCATTTGAGAGTATTGATTGATTGCCAATGTTATTATTTTCTAGTTTTGATTTATTCATTGAAGAAATAACTAAAAACGTTGTCTTTTCAAATAAGATTATTTCTTTGGCATTAAGAACCTCGTTTAGTTTGGCGAGATGCTGTTCATAAATTCCAACATTTGGAATTAAGGAGCAAACAATCGAGGACCACGCCTTGTACAAACTTTCGTCCCAAATAGAGGTTGCAAACCCAGTAATTTCGAATCCATAATCATTAAATGCAATTCCTTTCAATTTGTTGAACATCATGTCAAACAATTCCTGTCTCTTGTTGACTTGGACCAAATCCATTTTGTGGATAAGAATAAATATTTTACAGTTTGGTGAATGCTTTTTCAAACTCGATAAGACTCTTTTGAATGTATCGATATCCTTTGACACTTGTTTTGACTCCACGTCAAAGACGTGAATTAAAACCTCTGCTTTGTTGAAAATGTTGATCTTATCACCACCACCACCATTGCTGTTGGTATCTCCTCCGCTGTCGCTTGACATATTCAGAAAGTTTTCCATGAATATGTCCTGTCCACCACAATCCCACAAATTTAGCGTCATGTTATTTAAGAACCGCAAGTTAGAGTGCTCAACATCAATTGTAGCTCCTAGTCTTCTCGTATCAAAAGCACTATAGTTTGAAAAGATGATAGATCTCATTGACGACTTACCAGAGCCTGAACGGCCCATCAAAAGTAGTTTTTTCCCTGATGACATTCCAATGTTCTTGCCTGTCACTTATTATTCACTTATCTACTACTATGTCTGTACAGGTACCTCTTTATCTGCCTATATTGTACAATATCACTTAATAAACTTCTTCTATTAACAGGAGGCTTCCGCTGATATTTTCGTGAGCTTACGTAACAAGACGCCGTCCAGTTGAAAAATTTTGTATACAAACTTCAAATGTTGAAGATTAGAATAGACAGTGTAGTAGATGAATACTAGCATAACCGCTGAATCATATTGTAACGCGAGGACTAAAATACTGTCAAGATGCCTTCTTCTTGAGAAAATACAGTGTTATGGAGACTTTTTCAAAAAGTTGCTATACGACCCAAAATTACGGAACGTGTGAGACGACCGATATGATTCTATAATCTAAATATATATAACGAGGCTTCTTTTGGAGAATTTTTAATTTCTATTCAGGAAGAAGGACAAGAGTAATAGAAGCATGGAACGATCACTGTCACCTATGGAGGAGTACCTATATTGGCGTACCGATATGAAGATGTACTCTAATTTTAGAGTTTCGGCCAAGTATTCAACGAAGCTGGATGCAAAAGTGGTGTTTGAGGCTTTGAACTACATGGTCTACAAGCACTCAAACTTGGCTTGCAATGTGTTTGAAGTGGACGAGACCGATTTCAGAGGCCTGAAGCAAAGGCTTCGTATCCTGAGATCGTTTAAAGTATCAGCCGTTCTCGAGATAGTTGAAGATTGTGGAGACCAAGTTGAGATGCTTAATGAAAAGCTTTACAACTACTACTTCAACTATGGTTCTGACCAGGAGCCACTATGGAAGATCTTTCTAATCAACGGGGATACCATACTCTTTTGTTGCGATCACTTGTGCTTCGATGGTACCTCAGGGGTCAATTTTCACAAAAGGTTTGCTGAGGCCTTGGAGATTGTTACAAAGGACAACTTTAAGAGCAGAAATGCGTTTGATTCCGGTATGGACTCGGTTTTGTTTGATATAAAATTGATCAACAACCTTAGTGAAAACTACACCATTTACCCAAGCACTTATGACATCTTCGGCTCTTATCTACCATTTTCGTTGATCCTGTACGAAGTCTTGACTCACTTGTTCCCAGCTTTTGTGGCAATCTGGATAAGATACATGTTTAACGGCTCTCCTTACGGGAAGATCATGAACTACGACAAAAGGCGTCTACCACCCCCACCGAACCCAGAGGATGTCGTCAATTGTGAATGGGTGCACGTTGATAACTGCAAATTGAAATATCTATTACAGCTCTGCAGACTCCATAAAGTCAAGCTAACGTCACTCTTACAAGTCATCAGTTTGTTGGCTGCTAAAAATATACTAGCTGATAATGACAATATTTTGGCAATCCCTTACAATAAAAGAGATTCCATAAACAGAGACTTAGCTAGAGAACTGTGTCCAGATTTCACTGATGAATTTGGCCCATACCTTGGTGCCCAAGATTTTGAGTTCCCTTCAGTTAACAAGTTATTCCCTGACGGTAAAATTAAATGGGATGTCGTTAGAACTATTCATGAGACCATTCACCATGGTTCTAAAAGATCTTTGGAAGGTGTCAATATTTTCAACACCTTTTCGTCTAAAAAATATCAAGAGGAATTTTACGGCGACCTTATCAAAGGTGGTGCTAATGCACCAGCTTCCTTGCTTTCGAACTTGGGTCAACTGAAAACCACTGGTACTGTTCAAATTGAAGACGTCTGGTTCGATCAACAGTGCGATGGTCATATGTTCCTTCTTAATGCCATAACCAGTAAAAATGGTATGAAATTATCTCTTAGAACTCATTTAAATGAATGGTTGCCAGAGTTTAAGGAAAATGTAACACGTATCATTGATGAACTTTGCTTGTGATCTGCAAAAAAGAGACATTTACTCCTTTACTACTATAATATTACAGTTTTCTTTTCTCCTTTTTTCTAATTATTGCTTGTTGCTTATTATTGTTATTGATACTAGTTGTTTTATTGAATTCTTGAACATTACTTTCTTTTCTTTATCATTTTATATATATCTATAATTGGTGCTTGACATCGATGTGAATCAAAAGTTTTTATCAACCGATCTATTTAACAGTAAATAAATCTATTAATCACTTTATCGACTTTCTAATAATCAAGTAACTAGTTATGCAGGATTTTTTGTCATAGATCTTGATTGAGAAGCGTTACCAGGATAAATGTTTTGTAATGGTCGGGTCAAAAGGCATAATAGCTGTCTACGAAGATTTTGTTTTTTGCGTGATGAATGAAAGGCCCGACATTTGTCGAAAGGAAGAATATTGAGTATCAAGTTTAGCTAGCATAATTTTGATTACATAGGTTTTTCACTTTTGCAACGTTTATACAGAGGCGTCGAAACGAATAATAACCAATATTCAGTATGTAAAGGATTTTATATCGAACGTGTTCAATTGGCCAAATATTTACTGGTTATTAATTGATCAGCTTGGAGCCAAAACGTTAATAAAAATTGTACATAAATCTTTTTTTTGTCCTAGATCCATCTTGTTTATTTTTCAGAAACACTTTCAGCGATTATTGTTTAGTACAATGTCAAGTAGGGAACTCTCACCAGTTGAAACATTCTTTTATTGGAGAATGGAATTGAACTATTACTCCAACTTCAGAGTTGGGGTAGAGTTCAAAAAACCGCTCACCAAGAGTGTTATTAATGAAACAATAGAAAAAATGTGCATCAAATATACGAATCTGCGGACCAATGTTACTGGTACTGGGGATAAAGTGCGACTAGAAGTGTTTGATGTTGATATCGAAGATGTATTAGAGGTAATTGACGACGAAAACATGACTATGGAGCAAATGTTGAACGAAGTTGAAAAAAGATCTTTTGTGTATCATAATACGAAACCACTTTGGAAGCTAATTCTGTTCAACAAAAACAAACTGATTTACTACTCTGACCATCTTGTTTTTGATGGTATGTCTGGATTTAACTTCCATGTCAAGTTCATCGAGATGATGAATGAAACAACATTTGATGAAAACAATAGATCCGATCTGGTTGTCCCATGTCCTAACTCTATTCTGAAAAGTTACACAGTGCCATTCCGGACCACACTTTACATTCTGTTAACAGAACTGACCCCTAAACCAATTGCTAACCGGATCCACTATCTTTTCGATCCTTATAAAGACCTAACGTATCTCGAATACCGGATGCCAAAAAAAAAAGATGCCGAGCAAATGAGGGTTTTAACGATTCCCAAGAAAATGGTCACACGACTGCTAGATCTATGTCGTTCAAACAACGTAAAGTTGACTGCACTACTGGTTCACATCGGGCTACTAGCTGCAACAAGAGTTACTGGTGATTTTGACACCAAGATTGCTGTTCCAAGTAATTGTAGAAGCCTTATTGATACGTCAAAAGTGCGCGATGACTTTGATAGTGCATTTGGCCTATTTATGGGTCACATTGAGTTACGCATGCCTTCAATGAACAAAATCAATAGTACCGGCACACTGGACTGGGATGTCACTAGAAGGATTCACACCAGCATCCATGGCGGGGTCCAAAGCTCCACTTATGCCCTATCGTTGATGAATTTCATCGATACAAAACAATTTATTCAAGATCAGCACAAAAAGCAATTTACAACCACGCTAGAAGTTTCGAATCTCGGTATTTTGGAAAGCGACCAGATTAGCGGTGCTTGGTTCGACCAGCCTGTTCAAACAACATTGTTCGACATGAACGTTATCGGCACTACAGACCAGATCAACGTCTGTTTGAGAACTTACAAGCAAGAGTGGCTCAGCAATTTTTATGACGATGTTTCTGACAGTCTAAGCAAACTTTAGCGCGCTAACGGCGATTACCTCATTAGGCAATTTTTTCTTACTAATACTTCTATTGAATAAATTGAACAAAATAGACATTTAAATTCTATAAAAAAAGATAACACACAAAATATTATAATCAAACACACCAAGTAAGACTTCCGCGTCTATGGTATCTGTACAACAACTAAGTTTTTACAAACTTATTGTAAAATTTTCAGTGGTAAAAGAATATAGTAATTACCTGTGGAACAATTAAAGGACCAAAAAAAGACATCATTATGAGAAAAAGGGACATAAACATTAATTTAAAAGCGACTTGACAGAGATGCAAGTCTTTTGCACACTGGTCGCGTGGTCTTGTTTCCTCTGAGAATGGAAAGTGTCCATGGACAAAGGTAAAACCATCTTTATAGGTTCGTGTGGGTCTAGACGCGGCGACGTTATTGGGGATTCAATGTCACTATGATGCGGAGACGAGGGAGAGGTCATTTGTGGCACGTCGTTGTGAGATGCCATTTCACTGAGGATGAAAGCTGCCATCTTTTCTTGGGGATGGTTGTGTATCTCCGGATAGACACATTGTAGATTATTCCTTGTACACCCAGAACAAGCAGGCTTAATTTCGTCACACTTCTTCTTGCGCTTTCGACAGCAGAAGCAGCCTGTTTTTGTTCTTGTAATCTTACGACGCTGTTGTTGTTGTTGAACGGAGCTAGAGATATCATTTTTTTTTATACCTTTATCGCTTTTGGTTCCCGACTGATTGTGTTTTGCTTGAGCGCAAGGAAGTCGCATAACCTGTTGGTACTTTCGGTAGCTTTGCATTTTGTTGATAAAGAAGGAGGTATACCAAAGAAGAAGGAATCATAACTGATGACTCAAAACGAACTACTAATTGTAACTAGTGTGGACGTGGTTTCACAAAAATGTGAACTTCTCGCGTTCAGTTGCCGCTAGTGGCCACATTGCCATTTTTGTGTCAAATCTCAAAACGGTTTTTTTTATTCGGAAGCTAAGAGCGATTTGTAGCTTTTTGAGAAAACAGTGACCCAAAAATGGACTCCTCAAAAAGTTTGTCGCAAAAGGGAAACCCAGCGCGAACCAGAGATTTCGGAGTTCTTCTTGGAGTAAATGGAAAAACTATTATTGCTTGGCTTCACCGTTCTTCAGCTTCACTACATTCTAAAATTCTTATTTTAATTTAATTCAATAACTTCTATAAAATTTATTTTAAATGTTAATTAGGCCTTTGCGACTCATTGTTCTAATTTTTTTATCTTTGTATGTACCATCTTGCATTTTTATGGATTTTGTTTGTCTAACAATTAAATATTTCACGACGACTGCGCCAATTCTGTGAAATATTGCCTTAAGATTAGAGATAACATTTCAGGCAACTCATTAATGTTGTGAACGACAACATAAAACTCAAATGGGAAGCTATCCAAGTATTTATCGACTTGTAATTTCATACGTCCACTATCGTCTGTAACGTAACTGACCTGGCTCATATCCATAATGGACTCTTGGTTGTTTAACCCATCAATAACAACAAACACAATCATCACCTTCTCTTCCCTAGCCTTTCTGACTAGCCTTTGGACCGTTTCGTGATCTTCACAAACACCATCCGATAAAACAATCTGTAATTGCCATAAATCGGAATCTCCCATGGCTCTTGCTTCGTTGAAAAGTCCAAGGGATCTTGCAACTAATTTCTTAACGTCTGTTCTTGTATCTTGGAAAGCAAAGTTTCTAAAAACATTAATGCCTGAATCAACGGCAAATTGTTTTTCAAATGGATGAACAACCTTCGCATCATTACCAAATTTCATAACACATAACTGTCCTGATTCGAGTTGGGTTAATGCCTTAGAAACCAATGCAATACTCTGAAATGCAATATCCACAGCTTTAGATTCCGCCATTGATTTGGAATCATCAACTGAAATCATAATTTGGTATTGTCTTTTACTAGGCTTGGTTCTTCTCATCCAGATTTTATCCTTTCTGAACTGTGATGCGATATATGGAATGATACGCTTCATATTTAGTCTCTTACCAGTTTTGTAATCTCCTCTAAGTTTAGTTGATAACGTTGGTTCCAAAATCAATCTGAGCTGTTCACATAAAGATGATGTTAACTCTCTAGTTGCTTCATCTGCATGTTTCCACAACTTTTCTGCCTCCTCATAATCTCTTATGACGTCTTCCTCCTTTTTTATATTGTAGAAGTCTTGATCATTTTCCTCTTCAGATTCATTGTCATCAACGTCTTCCTCCAATTCACCTTTTATCTCAAACTCGTCATCTTCTTTTCTCTCATGTTCTCCAATGCTACCAGCTCTCTTCTCACCTTCGTAATCTCCACTGTCTTCCTCTCCGTCTCTCATTTCTACATCTTCAATTTCTTCTCTCTTTATATCTGGCTCTTCGTTATTGGAAACGTCGTTTTGATTTGTATCATCATCCTTTTCATCATCAATAGCCATGTTATCATCAATAGATTGAATCTGATCCTTATTAGCAGCACCAAGCGCTTGTGTTTCATTTTCTGCGCTATCACCTTCCAAATGTTGAAAATCATCAGGTCTTTCACCAGCCTGTTGATCAACTAGATCATCATCAGTAGATTCTTTGATTTCTTGTCTTCTTCTATGAAATTCTTTCAATGAATCACCAAGTTGCTTCATTGCTTCTGACGCCTTTTCTCTACTACTATCATTTGGTTCTTCGGCACCGTCATCATTTTCATCTTTTTTATCATTTTCATTTTGTTGAAACTCAGCACCTCCTCCAGTGCCACCAATGTTTTCATCCTCTTCCTTGGCATCTGCGTCTGCACCTTCCGATTTCATACCAGACTGCTGCTGAACTGCTGTTTCTTCATTGAGATCATCATTTTTACCGGTTTCTAAACCATCAATACCCTCAACGTCATTTTCCTCTTCTTGCTTTTGCTCATTATCTTCTTGATTGACTTCATTGTCCTCATCAACATTCATTAATTCCTCATCACTTTGTTCATTTGCTTCAGGATTAATTTCAGTATTGTCATCAAACATATTTTGATCTTCATCTGGGTTTTCTTGATCTTCATTCTCGTCTTCGCCATCATCGTCACTACCGACAGGCTCACCTTCGACTTCATTTTCTTCAGTATCTTCCTCTTCTTCTTTTGTCATTTCAACATCTTTATTTTCAATATTTATTTCTTCTTCATCGTTCATGGGATCATCAAAGCCGTCATCCTCTCCCGCATTTTCATCATCATCACCATCGTCTTCAATATTTTCATCATCAAGGTTAATGTCATCTGGAAGTTCCAAAGCATCTCCTTCTTCTGCTTGCTCATCAAATTTATCATCCTCATCATTATTTCGGACTTCATCTTCTTGTTCACCAACATCTTCTTCGTCTTCTGCGTTTTCATCATTTTCTGGCTTTTCGTCTTTTGAGTCATCCTGTTTTTCATCAGCATTATCCTCATTGTTGTTTTTCTCATCATTTTTATCATCTGTTTTACTGTCATCTTCCATGGCTTGCATATCATCATTATCATTAGAATTTTCTGGTATGTTATCAGACTCTTTTTCTTTTGAATTGGATTCGGCTTTTTCATCCCACATCTTCTCATCAACTGCATTAGGATCAGAATCATCCAAATCATCGATTTCTTCATCAAGATCTTGCTCTTCTTCATCATCTTTCTCATCATCTTCTTGATCTTCTTCTGGTGCATTTTCTAAATCACCAGCCATATCGCCTTCAATATTAACAGCATCATCATTACCATCTTCCTCTTCTTGATCCCTATCCTTTTCTTCTTCGTTTGGCTGCTGTGCATGTTCGGTCAGATCTTCATCTTCCTCCACATCTTTGGAATTATTGGAAGCACCTTCACCATCACCTAAACCAGTACCTTCTTGCATTTGATCAGAATCTTTTTCTTCAGCAGGCAGTTCTGGTTGACAGAATCCTTTCGTTGCGATGTTATAAAGAATGTTTGACAGCTCAAATGTACCCCTTGAAATATCAATATAGTTATTTCTCAACTTGTCCTGGATAATACGAACAAGGTTGAAATAATGATGAATTATCGGTAGCATATGCTGAAGTAAAGCGGACGCTATTAATGAATCAGTTTCATTGAAGTTAATGGACTTGATTGTTTCCAAACAAACATTCAATTTCTTCATAACAGAAACTGGGTACAATAAGTCAAAGTATTTAACGGTTCGCTTTTGTTTGGCAACAAGCCACTTATAATCTTCATTTTCATCTTCGGCCCGATTAGTTTCAGTTTGATAATTATGAATTTTCTGAATAACAAGTAAGATGGTATTGAAGAGGGAACGAAGATCAGCCTCAAAAGAAACAAGATTTTTCGACCTACTTTCAATTTCAGTTGTCTCTTTAGTAAAAGATATGTTTTGCAAGTCGCACCATTCAAGAATAGAGTCAGCAATGAATGCAATATCAAAGTTTTGGGATTTCCAAGTTTTAAGATCTCTAATCATTTCATCATATTTTGAAGCAATCATTTCAATAGTCATCACCTCTTTAGTTCCCACAATTACTGAGGTTTTCAAAGATAATGAATCAAAAAACTTCTTATATTTAGTAAACACAGAAAAATCAGGTTTGGTTGGGTAGAACTCAGAAATTGCATTTAGTGTACTAATCGAATAATCCAAAAACCTTGGTAGCCAATATAAAACTGTTTGAGCATTTTCAAATAAATTTTGAGCTGTTTTGACATTTGCAAGTGTAGTAAATTTATTATCAGATTGAGTATTGAAAGTAGCAAGTTCATCAACAATGGTTTCCAGTTTTTCTGTGTAGCGGTCACTTCTAACGAGAACGTGACGATTGGCAATCAAGCTAAACAACAAATGCTCTGTAGCAGCTAAACATTTTTGCGCATCTGCTGGTGGAATATCCTCATGAACTTCCGAAACTGACCGCCTTAGCCTAGGAAGCAAATCTAAAAGTCTAAAGAAAAATTTGTCAGAATTTTCAAAACTGGAACCAGTTAATGATTTGGAACATGCTAAGATAGAAGTAACAGACGTTATAACTTTAGCAACATCAGTAGTCATTTTCAGTTTTATACCCATTTCTTTGATTTCTTTAATAGAATTACTGAATAACTTATGTTTCTCATTTTTCAACCCTGAAATTAGTTTCTTCTGCTCTTTTGTGAACTCCTTAGGAGTTTCTTTTCTTAATCTTTCCGCTTCTGCAATAATATCCTTGGCATAATCATGCAGTTTTGGTAAAGACTCTTTCTCAATATCAGAAATGTAAATTTTCATATTACTATCAACCCTTTCATACTTAATCAACCTTTGCGGTCTTTCTTTCCAAGATGGAACTCGAGAGCATAATTCTAAAATTTCCTCAATACCTTCAATACTGGTATTCTTCAATCCCACAAATGAAGGCGGTATAGTTGTTGTAATACTTGAAGAGATACCACTTTCAATTAAAGATTTGACTGGTTGAGTGAGACAGTCACGATATTTACGAATAATTTTGTAAAGAGCATGATGCGATTTTCGAGAACTTTGTTTTAAAGCATCGATATTGATATCTTTCCAACTTGCTAGGAGGATAATTTCGTTGACCTTTTTCTCCAAATCAACTTTCGTTTTTGCGATAGTTTCAAGAATTTGCGGCTGGAACATTTCATAATACTGAATGATATTATTTAAAGTATCTTTGAAAGGACTGTCACCATTTAAGTAATCAACGTGAGCACAAAATGCCTTTAACAACTTCAATCTGTATGAGAATTCACCAAAGGTGGTTTGAGACATAAAAATATTGAGTGTTGAAACAATCCTGATTTCAAAATCTTCATCATCTTCTTCACAGTTGATTGTTGGGACAACTATGGCCTCGAATAAATGAAACCACCACTTACCAATTGATTTTTCAATTGTTTTCTCCTCATTACTAAAGACCTGTTTCCATGAAGCCAATTCCAATTTTCTCCAAGAAACAATTAGTGACGAAATGGAGTTATAATGTTGATTCAATGAAACACCAGAATGGGCGTACTTCTCCCATTCAGCGATAAAAGTGAAAATCTGTTCAACCTTCGATAGCAAACGATATATTGGGGTTGTTGCTGGATACTCCAAAAATTCTTGACAGATACGGAATAGGTCGGACAATGTAGCATGTTCCGGCCATTGTTTCAGCAATTCATAAACAGAAACCTGAATCTTTTTAACAACAGAACCAGCCTTTTTTATTTCATATGCACTTGAGCCATTATAAAAGTCAATATCACTACTGGCAACAGCTTCAGTGAAATCATGATATGTGCTTTTTAACATATTGAAAGCAACAGAATAAACAGATCCTTTGTTAACTCCAGGTGCTGCAGCCCCAAAAACATTATTTACCGCTTTAAAAACAGCTTTTGAAGATTCGATAATAAATTTAAAGTCAAACGTTTCTTCTTTTGTTTCAAAATTAGCCATATATGATTTAGCAACAGAATAATAGTAGTCTTCCATGTCCACAGTAGAGTTAGTGTCCTCCATCGAGCTAACATTGATAAGATCATCAGCGTCTGGAAATAAACGTTGAAAGTCTGACTCGGCATCTACAGTAGGGTCAGCAAATTTAAAAACACCCGATTCTGTAGATTCTTTTTCTTTCTCTTTCAGCATTCTAAATGACCATCTGTAATATAGAGCAAAAAGAGCGTCATTAAAGTAATTATCCTTGGTAAATTTTCTCTCAGAAAAGCCATGAAAAGCTGAAGTTTGAAGAATGAAGTTGTAAATAGTTTCGACATCAGTATCATATAAGTCTTTGTCTTTGCAGAATTTTTTGATATCGTTCAATAGCTTTTGAATCTCCGAAGTCGTAGATAACACAGATAAGTTAGCAACCCATAAGGATGAGGATACTTTAGCTTTAGTTTCCAATGATCCGTTATGCAGAAGTATCAAACCCAATCTCATCGATTGTATAAAACCGGTTAAAATGTCATTCAAGTCAGAATATCTATTGTAGCCATCTTTCAATCGTAAAACAAATTGTGAAGCACTTTTGTTAAAGTTATTTATTTGAAGAGATGACTTTGATGATATCTCACAGGCTGTAGTCAATAAAGTACCTATGTGTTTTTCATCAATATAAGAAGTGAAGAAGGCAAACCATTCGTCAAACAAATTATCCAGAGGTTCTTTGTCACGATAAACTCTTGGTTTTTCTGGGAGCGTAGCACCATCACTTGTTGGTAGTAATAAATCCGCAATTATTTCGTCATCACCAAAAAAAATAGTTCTGGTACAAATAAACGATTTTCTTATACTGTTGATTGTCTTTTGCAACTGCTTATAATCATCATAAAGGATATGATCAACCGCAGCAGGATCATATGTGGAATCTGGCATGTAAAGCATAATCATACCAGAAGCGGCTAAAACAAATGATTTACCAATAGTAGATTTCGACTTTGGCTCATTCAGTAATGCTAAAGCTGGCATGAAATATGTTTCAAAGATAGATGAATAAGAAAGCTGTCCATTTGATCTGTGAATCTCACAATGTTCTTTCAAAGATTGTTGTTCTAATGATTTCAAAAGTGATCTAGATCGCTCACAGTCAATTTGTAGCGACTGAATATGTAAGTCGCAAATAAATAGAATCCATTTTGTTATGATTTCTGAAAAATACTGCAAATGGTCAGCAAGCGCCTGAGGCGAGTTTTTTAATGTTTGTTTAATTAAGAACTTCAAATCAAATATGGTTTCATCCAATTTGCCTCCCGCTGTCAGTGGAATATCGTTGTTAGATATCAAAACTTCCTTCAAAAATGAATCATCAAATAAGGGAAGTTTCAAATCACCGTCTTCGTTCCATAACAAGTTCAATATCTTAGGGTATGGTTTGAATAATTCCGTTTCGTTTCGTGAAGTGAGTGATAACGTAGACCTTTTTGCCAAAAGTGCCAATGTTAATTTATCTTTATCCAAATCACAAACGAGACCTTTGGCTGTAGCGTCCGATTCCACGAAATTTAATAGGGAGTCAAATAGGTTCACAAATGGATGAGTCCTCTCTCCTAAGAAATCGTTTGACATAGATGCGAGATCGTTAACTTTAACCTTTAGCTCTTCCAAAACTGAGGTAAAGTCGGTATTTTGATGCTTCTTAAGACATTCATCAAATAGAGACAAAAATAAAGTTCTAAAGTTGTTAATATTGTTTGTATTTTCAGGAAATTGTTTACACGCAACATCATCGAATTTGACAGCTAAATCAATCAATGCTTCATAATTGCGCCATCCTAAGTCACTCTGCGGGTAATCAGCTCTGCATGCATTCCAGATGATTGTCATAGCAGACCCTCTTGACAATTTCAATTGCACAGAAAATGTATCAACACTGGAAACAAGTTTTTCCATCAAAATTGTAGGGTATATACTATTGCTTTCAATCCATTTAAGAATTTGCTCGTGGTACATACGAATTGCTGTCTCGTTGAATGTAGTCGAGGATGAAACAATATTTTGCCAAATGATGAGTAATTCAAATAAACTTTCATAGTAGTGTGGTTTCCTCAACAGATCAGTGTTTAATGACTCCACCAAAGCACTCTTCATAAATGTAAAAAGCTGAATCAAAAACATATAAACGTCCAGCTTTGGCAGCTTCTTGATTTCTCGACCAACATAAAGTGCAGCTGACTGTTCAAGGATGTTCATTGATGTTATTTTCATTGTTTTAGCAGTAGAGCGTAAATTTTCCAAAAACGAAGATGCCTCTGCAATCATGGATGCAACATAAAACAAAAAAATAGTTTCTTGGGTCTCAACTTCAGGATGCTCATCTTTAGCTAGAGGTAAAAGAGCACTGTTCAGCAAAGGCGATGCATGCAGATTTTCAAAATTAATTGTTTTGAGGGAAGACAATAATGGAGAGTGTGACTCAAGTTCCTGATACATTTCAGCTAGTTTCTCCACTATACCAATATTCTTGAAGAATTGGAATGTTTTGTCTATTTCGGTGAGTAACAAGGTATTAGATAACTCGGTAATATACTTGGATGAAGTTGTAAGATCATCTATAATGGAGAAGAACCTGAGAGAAGCAAAACCTACAATATTATAGGCAGCAAAATCAATCTTAGATTGAATAGCTAAATTGTAAAAATCCATAAATTGCGCCAATGAATGAAGTGTACTATCAGTCGATGAAACGAAAGAAGACAAGAACTTCAGAGGAGGCGCCAATGTCAAATCGTTTATTTGATCTTCAACGTCGGTGACACAAGGAGGTAGACTTAAAATTTTTCTATCAACTGAAGTAGCTCTTTGCTCCAAAGGTGCAACGAATACTTCAACAGCCCTGTTTCTCATAGCTCTCGAAAGTTCACCGTATTTAGGATCAGAAGTGATGAATAGTCTGAAGTTTGGATGTGGTTTAATGATACGCGGGGAACCATCGCTGTTAGTGCACTCGTTAATGATTAGCACACTTTCCTTTTCTAATAGCGAGTTTAATCTATCTAAGACAGATGGACTACACAAATTAGCGTTGTCCAAAATTAGCCAATGCCCCTTTTCAACTGCTTGAACTAATAAACCATCAAACCACTGAAAGCTAACATCAACTGAGTCCCTCACTAAATCGTCTTTCAAACTTTTCAGCTGATCAATACGAGTTTTTAAAATATTATTTCCTACTGCTGTATTCAATGTTTCAAGAGCATCAATAATATTAGATATGTTTTTGGCATTCAAGTTATCATCTGTTATAGATTTAACCAATTTCATGGAAAAGTCAAGAACGTCGAAGTTGACATTGTCAAGTTTCAAATTGACAGCAATGAATTCCAATAAAAATTCTTGAATGTTGAGTGACATTTCTGATAATGATCTGGTGATATCAGCTTGTTCATAACCACCAAGAATGTCCATACTATCAATATCACTATTCATTGAAAACTCGTAGACTTTTGAGCCTACTATATCAGCAGCAAATTTAATCAATTCACTTTTACCAGCACCTGATGGACCCACTAAAATCATAGGATATGCTTTATTAATACATCTTAGTACCGTTTCGAGGATTGGAACATTACATTGTAACAATGAAATTTGATGATTTGATTTGTACTGAATAAGTTTGTTTCTAATGACAACTTCATTTTGGCATTGAACATTATCAGAGTTCAATAAGAATATAGGATCCTTTTTGTGTAATGGACCAAAAACTGACTGAAATAATTCGGTTGCTTTATTGGCGTCTTTTTCAGTTCTAAATCTCTGTTTAATAACAAGATTGAAAAAATCATCCGCCCATTGCTCATTATTGATAGAAGGAGAGTCAATTAAAGATAACCAACGAAGAGTATCTCTCAAATTGAATTCCCATGGGTCACCCATCGAACCCCATAATTTTCGAACGACTACTTCATCTTCAAGACGAGACATGAACTCAATTAGCTTTTGAGATAATCTGTGATCGACATTTGGGTATAGGTGTTCAACAATAAGATTCAAATCAACAGCTGTTAGCATGTCAACATAAACAACACTGAATCTATTGATAAAAGATTTTGGTAATCCTTTTCTTCCACCACCTTGATATTGAGGATTCTGAGCTGCAAAAACTTTAAAGTTAGGATGACTTGCAAATACCCTATCCAACTCAGGAATGTAGGCTTCACCTCTATGGTCCAAACAAGCATTTAGACCTTCCAAGACGGATTGAGAAGCAAGGTTCATTTCATCAAGTAAAACCCATTCACCTTTTTGCATAGCTCTCAAGAAAGGCGCATCTTTCCAAGCAAACTCACCAGCTTTACCACCTTCGACAGGAGTATCGGAACCAAAAAGATCAATTAGATCAGTTTGTTCTGATAAGTTGATACGAGTTAGTGGGTTACCAGTAGCTTGGGCTAATGCGTTAATTAAAGAGGTCTTTCCAACACCAGGACTACCTTCAAGTAAAACAGGCTTGTGAACTTGCATTGCACGAATAACTCTCATAGCATTGGCAGCTGTGGTAGGAGCCTGCAAATTAAATGAGGTCACAGCTGGCGCACCTGATTTCCTTTCAATGCTGAATGGTCCACAAGACGCACTATGTGAGTTAACAGAAAATTCAAACCTTTCATTGAAAGCACCTGATAAATCAGTATTGGCAAATTTGGATAATTGCATCACAAAGTTCATCTTGATTTCTTTAAGTTTGGCTTCATTTTCAGCCAAGTGAGCAGTGACGTGAGTACCTAATGCATCAATGAAAACCATACAAGCGCCATGCAACAATGCACTTGAGGCATCTACACCATTCGAGGATGCAGAATTAATAAAATTAACCCATGCAAGAATATCTCTAAGAGAAATTATACCATTAGTTGCATCTCCAGCGCCCATGAACTTACCATACCACTCAGAAAATGCAACAACAGTATTTGCAAGTTGTTTGACCCCTTCATTCAATTTTGAGACAACAATTTGCTTTACATCATCGAAGTCTTCCATTGATGGAACCCAAATTTCAGTAAAACGATTTCTCAAGGCAGGAGATAATTCCTTTTTACCGTAGTCACCACCTGGGTTCATAGTTGCTAAAAATTGGAAGCCGTTGCTAGCAGTGATGAGAGCATCATCAGCACCTTTTTCGGCCAAAAATAATGTTCTTTCAGGTTCTAAAACAGAATTTAATCTCTCTAAAACAGAGTCATCTGCTAATGAAATCTCATCAAGTAAAAAGTAAGAACCTTCTTTTAACGCATTAATCAATGGTCCATCATTCCATTCAAAAAGAGCATTACACTCTTTTTTCAAATGTTCAATAATGCTGAGATCTTCTTTGCTTACAGCATTACTTTTTTTGTGCTCTTTCAAAAGAGCTAGAGCTTCAGTGGATGTACTGTTTTCCGGCACCACTATATTATCTTTTGCCAACACCGTGGTTATCGCAGCTGTTAGTGATTGTTGTAACTGTGATCTGTTACGAATAGGCCTTTGTGCACCTAAGAGATCACCGGTTTCTGTATTTTGATGGGCATTAACAATAATAATATTTTTTTTTGAAAACTCTGCTATCATTTGGCATACTGTTGTTTTACCACAACCTGTTTCACCAACAAGTAAAAGAGGTTCATTATTTTTCATAGCTGTCATCACAAGAACAGACAATCTTCGCATTGCTTTTGTCCAGACAACAGGGCCTTTCATATCTAATAGAGCCGAGACTTCTAGTTCTTTGTAATATTGGTCAACATCAAGTTTAACTTTCATTGTTTTCTCTAATGCTTGTTTAACAACAACTTTTTCTTCCGGCCTTCTCACCCTTTCAGCTAGTAACATGTAACCATTAGCAGCCAGCTGTTCATAACCAACGGCATCACGCATTGCCCATCTAAAAAGATCTCTTAAGGTGGCAAATGAATTCTTTTGTTCAAAGACCCTAGTTGATTGACGCTGAACAGATAGCTCTTTGTAAACTTCAACAATTTTCTTTGCATAAGAAGGTGCAATTTGACACCTCTCTCTCAAAATGGTCTCCAATTCATCTTGAGGGATATCGTCAAAGTGCAATTCTAAAAATCTGTTTCTGAAAGCTTTGGATAGAACTTTTCTACCACCATAAAGTCCAGGAGGATTTTGCGTCGCAAATAACATGAAATCCGGATGTGGAGTAACGACTTCTTGTGTCTCTGGAATGAATAGTTCTCTATTGTCATCCAATAAACGATTCAAGGCCTCTAAAACATCAGTTGGAGCTAAATTTAGTTCGTCCAAAACAATCCAATGTCCCCTTCTCAATGCATCAACCAATATACCTTCTTTAAATACAAGCTTACCAGAGTCATCAGACACATATGTACCTAGATACTCTTGTAAATCAGTGTGTTCATGGTTATTAATACGAACAAATTCATGACCGGTAATTTTGGCTAAATATTTAATCATAGACGTTTTACCTGCAGAAGTAGGACCTTGAATCAACACCGGAAACCTTCCACCACTAGCTGCTCGTACCAAATTCAACATATTTTTTTCAACAAACGGGGTGATGATATAATGTGGTTGAGGTTCAGGATCTTGTGGGCCTTGCTCAATCCAGTAATGCTTGAATTGTACATATCTTTTAGTAGAACTTGAAGGATTACGAGGTATTTGATTCATGATTGACTTGGCGTTCTTTAATTTTCCCACAGTGTATTTTTCAATTAATGGCTTTAAAAGTTCTTCTGATTTAGCATCCAATAAGGTTAAAAAGGACATACAGAAACCTTCGTATAGTGATCTTCTTAGTCCATAAATGCTTACAATTTCTTTAACATAAAGTAATGTTCTGGTCAAAGTACGAATACTAAAATGAGGTTTTTGATTGGCACCATCAACAATTCTATTTTCATTCGATAATTTCTTTGCAGTAAGATATAGCTCAGATATATCATTACCAACCCATTCATCACTTAATGAATACTTGCCAACATACTTATCAATGATCATTAGTAAATCTGAGATATCTTCATCAGGGGATTGCACATATATTTCTGTAAATCTAGAACGGATACTTTGAGGAAGATCTTTTTTACCAACATCAGTTGCTGGATTCATACATCCAAAAATTCTAAAGTCAGGATGAGCCTTAATACTTTCAACGTCACCCTTTTCGGAAAGTAGAATACTTCTCTGAGTAGCATCGTCAGCAAGCAAATCGGAAATACTATCAAGAGTTTCAGGAGATGCCAAATTCATTTCGTCAAGCAACAACCAATCACCGTTTTTTATCGCTTTAACAAGAGAACCTTCGACAAACTTAAAAACAAAAGAATTTTCTATGTCAACTGATTGCTTCTCAAAATCACAAACTCTTTTATTGAGTGCTTCCCATTCATTCATTAAATGCGACTTTTCTGTTTCGTTGAGTCTTCGTTTTTTTCTTTGGTCTTGGGTATCTTCCTTATCAGAATCAGACTTTTCTTTCCTTAAAGTTTTATCTGCCATTTTGTAAGCTTCCTTCCACAATCTACTGACGTTCTTCCATTGTGATTTATTGAAACACTTAGACAAAAGATTTATGAATTGAGCGTTGTTTTTAGTTGAAAATGATCTAGCAAAGAGGTCCTCAAAATCTTGTTGCAAAGGGAGAGCAAGTGTTTTTGCGTTAATTGGTTTAAAACCACCTAACAAATCTCCAACTTCTGTTTGTTGAGAAACATTAATGACATTTAGCTTTTTATTCAAAAGTTTTGCCATTTGCTGCACAACAGTAGTCTTACCAGTACCAGTTTCTCCGACAAGTAGCAAAGGTTCACACATGGAAATACCAACACCTATTCTTTCCATTAATTTCAATGAATGATTAGTTTTAGCGAAAGATGTTATATTGCCAGTTGCTACTTGTCTATTGCTTTTACTCATACCAATAATTTGCTGTTTCGTGATATTGGCTCGACCAATTCTAATTGCGTCGTCATGATCTTCAAAGACGGGAACACTTCTAGTTAACTGCAAATTAATTCTTGAAGATGGAATTTCAAGACTTTCACCAATTTCCCTTATAAGAACCTCAATAGGTTCTCTTTCCACCACAGCACTAGTAAAACAATCAATAGCTTCACTGAAAATGGAATCATATGTGTCATCTTGAATCATATCATCTAAAGATGTAACGCCTGCATCACTAATGATACGATCACACCTAATACAAAATTTCATTAAATCTCTAATGGAAATTTGCCTTGGTTGGGCTCCTTTATTCATGGAAACGAATCTTCTTGAATCATAAATAACCTTGATTGCAAAAAAAAACTTAATGAATAAACTGGTAAATCTGGAAAGAAGTGGGAATTTTTTATTCAAAATAACTTTGATATCTGAAGCATTTAAATCTTCTAGCTGTAAAACCTTCCATAATCGCATACCAATAATGTCAGGTGTATTAATATCTTTATTTTGAGTCCTGACTGTGCAAATTAATTGAAAACCATTTGCAGCTGGAATGACCTCACCTCTTGAAGGAATTGTTAGCTGTCTATTTTCTAAAAGGCCCATTAAGATAGATAAGACCTCATTTGGAGCCTTATCGATATCTTCAACCAAAACCCATTTCCCTTCTTTAACAGCTGTGGTTAAAACACCGTTTTTCCATTCAAAAGTACCTGGTTTGGCACCTGATGTATAGGTACCCAAAAGAGTTTTGGAGTCAGTCTGTTGGTTGAGATGGATTTTGATCAAACTATTGGATTCGTCAATTCCTAAAGCCTTAGCAATTTCGTTAACCAAAAAGGTCTTACCACTGCCTGTCTTACCTATAAGCATTACTGGTTCTGATGTTTTCAAATAATTAGCAAAAGTTTTTAAAGCGTTGAATGATTTTTCAATAGGAACAAAAGAAGATGGCTCACTTTCAATAAACTTTTTGTGCTCGGAGCTCTTTGATGATAGAATGTTTGGAACAAGAACACTGGCAATAATGCAGACACCAAGTGATAAATCATTCTGAGTAATTTTTATATTAGAATGTGATTGCAAAATGTCAGCTGTACTTGTTGGAGGTATTTTAGATAGATTTGAAAGCCTCTGAGCCTCGATTAAGGTCAAAAACTTAAAATTCACATTTGGTTCACCATCTAAAGTTCCAATTAATTTGTTGGAATCAACATTTGCGGTAATGATTTCATGTCTAACATCTTCAGCAAGAAAGAGGTAGCTAGAAAGCACCATAATTGATAAATATTTATTGATGTCAGTAGATGCCTCAGATGCAATAATGCAATTGAGAAGTTCTGGATTAACAAAACTTTGGAACTTTGCTCTATTAATTAGCAACAATCTGTGAAAAGCTAAAAGAATCGTTTGAAGCTCTTCCTGAGAAATTGTTGAAATGCAGTTACTCAAGGAATGAAAAAATGATTTATTTTGAAGATAAAGTTCAACAAGATTAACAATTTCTGGAGTATTAGTGGCTATTTTTGCAATGGTGGATAAAACCTTGGAACCTTCAATAATCAAGTTCTGATTGCAATTTTTAATATATTTTCTCTCTAAACTTGTGTCATTGAGCAATCTAGCAACCAACTCAATAATAATTGGGTGATAAGCATAGTGGTCACTTGTTGTTGCAAGTTCATCAAGCATATGCATAGCTAAATTAGATAGATTCTCAACATTGTTTAGATTCTTTTCAAAATAAAAGCCTTCAGGAATGTGTTTCTTTGGATAAAAATCCTGAAATGCTTTGTATGTAGCAAATACATCTTTTTGGTTAATAAAAATAACGTTCTCAGTCATAACAGGAACCTTTTACGACCAAAATATACAATGTTAAGATCAGTATCTGTTAAGTAACTACTTACTAACATCTAGAAAAAAATTTTCTGAAAAAAAAAAATAAAAACCGTTTCTATGGCGCATGCGTTTATGCGCCACATTGGTTTCTATCAACATCAAATTCATTCTACGAACAAGAGTGTGTAGATGGAGTTACTCTCCATTCTCACCTCTGAATGTTTTCCATGTAGTGTCACCAGAAATACGAGGTGCAGCAGCATCGCTTGAAGTTTTATTGTGATTTTGAGAACGATGATCACAAACAAGATCTGAGGTCACTCCAAGAAACTCATGCTTGTCCCTGATGTCGATAAGACTTTTGCTATTGAGAAGAATTAATATGTCTGCTAGCTCTCTTTCACTTATCTTATTTCTAGGAAGGTGTCGATCAGAGTTTGTTGGGGATAAATATTTTTTAGAAACATCGATGATATAATTTCTATGAATGGCAAACGTGTATGACATCTTCTTAGCCCAACCATCATTATAAAGCAAAGGATTGTCGAAAGAGTTTTCACAACAGTCCAAATGAATCCATCTTCTTAAGTTATGACTGAAATACTCACACCAAACATGATCCTCAGCATTCCACACATATCGAACTTCTAACCCCAGAGTTACCAGTAAAAGAATGAAACAGTTATTCCACTCACCACAACGTCCCTTTCTTGTTTTTAGTAGATATGCAGGGTTGTTATATCTTGGAAACTCGTAAATCCTGTTGCAGTTTTGGCATTTGTATCTTTCAATTAGCCTAGCATGCCCCGCTATATGTTCTGGTAGGTGTGCCGCCACAGGACTCTCAACCTTAATCTTGGTCTGATCTTGATTTCCGCAGACGGCACAGTCTGGTTTGTTTACCCATTCAAAGAAATCATCCTTAAACCACTTCAAAAGTGCTTTCACTAACTCGTCTTCATAATTGAAAGGTTGAGCACCACTCGCTTCCTTTCTGTCTAATAGTTGATAGATTGGCGATTCAGAGATTATGTCCAATGCTTGCGACTGCCATTCGGAGTTCTGATATTTATTCATCAATGTAGCTAAACCAGTAATCTGTTTACCAAATGGCGAGTCTAGATTTGCAAGGCTAGCATTTGGGACCGCATTTCCAATTCTATTTAGCAGACTCCTTCTGCTACCTATTAATTGCGCTTTCGCCTTCTCTATTATATTCTTGGTGTCCATTCTTGATCTTAGTAAAGTAATTATCGAACCGCGTTGTCAATTTAGGTAAATGTTCTCTTCTCAACCACTGATGGGATGCCAAGTACAAGAGAAATTGCTGACACAACAGACACGTTTCTGGACAACTTACTAACTTCTGGTATATCAGAGGTTAGGCACGAGTCTTATGAACGTCAGTCTTCAGGCTTTATTATGGTTGATGAAAATGAGGAACAAGAAGATTATTTAATACGGTTGCGCTTGTTTGGATATGCATTACTAATAGGCACTTGGTTACTTACAGTGTTTTCTGTTGGTTGTTTGTTTAACCTGTGGAGCTGGGTTTTCAGAGATTTCGATTTGATGAAATATGTTGGTGCTTTTCATAATCCTGTTTTTTCACATATTATCGGGGCATTTGTTCAGCAGGACAAAGTTATTAATAATTATTACGTTTGCATATTTTTACTGAATATTACTATTCTTTGGATATGGGCTGTTGTTTCCTGGATTAGCATGAAATTATTCAGGCACAGTAAAGGTGGTCGAAGTTGACTCTTTAAATGATTAAAAAAAAATACATTTTCATACTATCAAGTTAAGCTATATACAAGATGACTATTGACACATTGTTTCAAAATATACGGAAGAACTTTAAACTTTTTCAATAATGTGGAATTGTTTACCCACTCTTATCAAAAGTAATTTGTTCTCAATTAAATGCTTATCTAAATCAAGTAAACATTCGCTATCAGTTACTTTAACATTTTTGGAAGTACCTAGAGATACTGAACCACTTTTGATTAACCTTCTCAGTTCTGATTTTGATTTATCTCCATTTGAACATTTGTAGATTAAGTTTACTAGGGTAGTAGTCTTCAGTTCACTTATAGGAATACTAGTGACCATTTTTTGAGATTTGAAAGCCGATATGATTTGATCTGCATTAAAATCCTTTGTAATATCTGTTTTATTGAAGAGTACCTCACTGATAACATAATTATTGTAACCTTCACCATCACCGTGAACAAGGTCACACATTTCGAACGCTAACAAACGCTGCCCAATTCTGATTTTCTTATTAGAATGATGTGCCTCTACCACTTTATCAATGATTGAAGTTGGTAACAGAGAAAACTTGTAAAGAAACTTTTGAACATCTTGATCTGTAGTATTGTACATGAATTGGTAGATGTCATAAGAGGAAGTCATTTTCTTATCAATAAAAAGAGCATTGCCTGCACTTTTACCAAATTTCACACCATTTGATGTCGTCAAAAGTGGAACGGTGATACCAAAAATGGTATCGTCTTTAGTGTCCTTGCCTACTTTTTTCATTCTTGAAATAAGGTCGATACCAGCAACAATATTACCATACTGGTCATTGCCTCCAACTTGAATGCTAATGTCATAAGCTTTATTCAAATAATAAAAATCATACGCCTGTAGAATTTGATAAGTAAATTCATTGAAACCAATTCCCTGATCGGACTGTAGTCTTGCTTTGATGGATTCTCTGCTCAACATCTGATTAACTCTAATGTGCTTACCATATTTGGCTAAAAACTCTAGCATTCCCATATCTTTCCACCATTCACGGTTGTTTTTCAACTCTTGAGTACCAACACTCAAACTTGAAATATACGGGTTTCTAGTTTTACCATATTCAATAGCCTTATTGAAAAAAGAAAGAAACTGATTTGAAATTCTTGATATATGATCTAGCCTGGTGTTAGTAGCCATCGAGTCTCTTTCAGTTGCTCTTCCAGAAGGATCTCCTACTTCACCTGTGGCACCACCAATTAAAGGAAAAATGCTATGACCACGAAGATTAAAATGAAGAAGAACCATTAGCGGTAGTAAATTACCCAAATGCAACGACTTGGCTGTAGGATCAGCACCACAATACAGACCTAAAGTTCTAGTTTCAGCCTCTCTAACTAGCGTTGCTTCATTTACACAAGTTTCTATTAGTCCTCTTTTCTTAAGATGTGAGATCAAAGGCTCTTTGAAATCTGTCTGTAAATCTGCTTCTGTAAATGGAATATTACACGAAGACAAAAGTGACCGCACCGAAGAAGATAAGCCCGAGTAAGGCCTTTTTAAGGTAATTGAAATTGCGGTGTTCAATGTCATTTGCCAATGAAAACCTAAATGCCAACTCAGATCTCAAAAAAAATGATAACCGTGAAATGTTGACATTGGGCCAAGATGAAAATGCTAAAGAATTTATTATATATAAAAGCGATTATAAATACAAAGTGAGATGTTGGGGTTGCATTTACATGGAATGTGAACAGTTTTAGTTAGATACTTTCTGTAATTTTGCAGATGATTCAGTGGTCTCTTGGATGGTGTCGATGTTTCTCTTTTTCACTTGTAAGAGATCTCTCTGTATAGCAGTTTTACTATTCATTTCATCTAGAGCAACCTTAATAACGTCTTTACCAGCGACACCATCAACTTTGCGGAATGTTGGCTGGAGCCTCCAGTATGGAACTTGCCTGTACTTACCACCCCATTCTTCTGGGTCGCCAACTTTGATGGTATCCAACTCAGCGATATCACTCTGCTTGAAAATTTCTTCAACGATGTCTTCGATCATCACAATAACCTTATCGATCTCTTCAAATGTGCTCTTTCTAGTTAACTTACCTATTTCGGCACGAACACCAGTATGTTTTGGCAAGAATTCCTTCATTGCCTTGAACATGTGGGTCTTCATGCACCTCTTGGACTCACCACCTTTGCAAGACTTGACAACTTCAAAATATTCTCTCATGAACTTGTCAACCCTTGGAAAAAGTTTATCTTTATTGTCATCCTTTGTCCAAAAGACACCAGGGTTACTGAGATTACCCTCAGCACTCATCACTGCATCGCATCCGATTTCTTTGATACATCTGTTGACATCATCTGGGTAAAGAATGTTGCCGTTGGAAATGAAAACAGTTCCTTCTGGTAAGTTTTCTCGCAAATATTTAACTAGCTGCCAGTTGGCCAATCCTGTCTTTTGACCTTTCATGTCTCTTGTTCTGCCGTGTACTGTCAAAAACTTGGCTCCCGCACGAAGACACATCTTAGCATACTCTAAACTCTTTGACCAGTCATCGAACACTCTGATCTTCGCTGTTACTGGCAGCTGGTCACCCAGCTCCGTTGCCAAAATATTAATCAACCTGTAAACAAGGTCCCACTCTTCCATAAGAAAGGATCCATAGTGACCCTTTTTTGCAATACCCTGCGGACATCCAAAATTGATATCCACAGCGTCACACTTACCGACAACATGCTGCGCTGCCTTCAACAGCACATGAGGATCATTCGCACAAAACTGAATAATTAGCGGCCTATCTAGTCCTGGCTGACCGTCCATTTCGCCAATAAATTGTTCTCTAAATTTACGGTCTTCGGAAAACAGTCTTGAGTGGATCATTGGCGAGTAGCAAAGCTCTGCCCCATACCGACGTGACATTATTCTCCATGCCAACTCAGATCCATCGACCATTGGTGCTACTATCTTTTTTGGTTTGCCTAGGTTGTTAAAAAGTTCACGTCCTTGTTTAATTGACTCATACATGTTGATTTTACCATTTTCAAACTCAAAAACCTTTTCCATCATTTTGTAGGGAGTTACCAATCTTTCTAAATACCTAAACACCCTCCAATTATGGATCATAAACCACCTAAACTAAAATAATATGTCAATCTTTCTTTTTTCCTTAGAGAAAAAGTTTTTTATTTTTTATTTCAGTAGTAGATCTGGCTTACGTAAGATTACATAAGCTTTTTCAACTCTATTTTTCAATCTCGTTTACGTCGTATAGAGAATAGTATATATTGGAGAAGCTCGTTTTCTTGTGCAATCCATCATTCTTTAGAGCTCGCAAGTTCTTAATACTTCATTAATTATGGCATTGGGTACTAAGTTGAATCCTGTGACGACATCTACTGAGTTTGGAGGTGCAATTGGAGCATGCATATTGGTCGTGTTCTTGCCTTTGGTGACGTTAGGCTTGTACATTCTGTGCAATGATAATTACGTGCATTCAGGTATGACCTTCCCGGTAGACAGAATCTGCAGTGTCTTCCAGAAAAAGATAGTAGATCAATGGAGAACATTGTTTTTTAATGTCCAATGCTGGAAATTTTATTTGGCCTGGTTCTTTGGTTTGTCATTTTTGGACTTGATTGTTCCTGGGTACCACAAGAATGGTGTGGAATTAAGAGACGGCACTAAGTTGGATTACCTGATTAATGGCAAAGAGCTCACTTCTCTCTTGCTTTTAGTTCTTTTATCAAGATTTCTTTTACTAGGCTTCAATCTGCCAGAGCTAACTTTCCTTTACGAAAACTTTTTAGCTATGATGGTTACTTCGTGGGAGTTTTCAATGATACTGGCCACACTTTGCTACCTTTTTTCATTCAAACCACTCACCAAACCAAATGGTCTGAAGACGAAAGAGCGGATTTTGAGTGTCAACGGTAATACAGGAAACACTTTATTTGACTGGTTTATTGGCAGAGAGCTTAACCCAAGAATCGGCTCTTGGGATATCAAATTGTTTTGCGAATTGAGACCGGGCCTTTTACTTTGGTTGCTGCTTAACTTGGCATCCGCCCAGAGGCAGTATCAAACACTAGGATATGTCTCTAATGCTATGATTATTGTTAATCTTCTCCAATTTATTTATATTATTGATGGTGTTCTCAATGAGGATGGATGTTTGACTATGATGGACATCACAACAGACGGTTTTGGATTTATGCTCGCATTTGGTGATCTATGCTGGGTTCCATTCTGCTATTGTTTGCAAACTAGATATCTGGTCCAAGTTAATGTCGATTTGCCTTTCAGCTCAAGCGTGATTGTCTTAGCTATTATGGCCGTTGGATTCTACATTTTCAAGGCTTCTAATAATCAAAAATCAAATTTCAGACAAGGCAAGTTACCGCACATGAAGTCTATTCAAACTAAGAGAGGAACCAAGCTTTTGGTTGAAGGTTGGTGGGGCCTTTCACAGCACATTAACTATTTTGGAGATATGTTAATTGCACTCAGCTGGTGTTTGCCTACTGGTTTCGACACCCCGTTAACTTATTTTTACGTTATTTACTTTTCTTCTCTTTTGCTTCACAGACAAACTAGAGATGAAGAAAAGTGTCGTGCTAAGTATGGTGAATCATGGGAAGAGTATGAACGAATTGTCAAGTATAAAATCATTCCGTACGTGTACTAAATATTAATCTCCTCTTTTATATAGTTAATTAACGATTCGATACACAATCTTTGAAATTATATATATTTGTGTATATACTTTGCTGAACGGTAAATAAATGAATGCTTCACTATAGGTGGGTGAGCTTACTGTAACTTTTTTTCGAAATCAACAGGCTTATCAAAAGCTTTATAACTGATTTGCATGGAGCCTAACCAGCTCAAAGCAATTGAGACCAGGTAAAACAAAAACAAAGAAACAATGGTAGCCATCCAGATGCCAGGAGTGAAGAAGGTATATGCATCGAATAGTCCACCGGTAACAACCTTGGACTTGCCTGAAGAAGCGGCTTCTTCCTTGACATCAATTTGCTCACCATCATCATCGAAGTCTTCACTTCTTTCATCAATGGCTTCTTCAACTTCTTGTAGTGCCTCTCTTAGCGTCTTCTCAATTTCCTCTGAAGTAAGTTCTTCCTGACTTTCACCGAGTCTCTTCTTACTCAAACTAAATGCTTCTCCATAATATGGAACTCCCTGAATAATCAAGTTGTGGCTGGAAAAAACCAATGCTAGTTTACTCAAGATTTCATTTAAATCTTCTTTGTTGTTCAAGTCAACAATGTGGATTTTGTGGTTATCGGTCATAATTTGAGAAATCCACTCTTCAGGAGTGGAGTAATGATTTGATTCTAATCTCAAGGGTTGTGGACACAAATTGCTGACACCAAATATAACATTAGGACGTTTTTCATCGTAGACGACGTTATTGTACACTGTTTTTAACTCATTATCAAATAACTGGAAGGCCTCAGTGTCCAGCTCGCCGTTCTGCAACCCGTAAGCTCTTAAATACAAAATGTCTTGCTCCTCACTGGAACATATGTCCTCTGTAATACTTTGCATAAACATTCCAGCGATCGTACTGGTTTCCATATACTTTGCTTCACCAGTGCTGATGGCTGAGGACACGTAAAATGGTGCTGCATTTTTAAAAGATGCTTGGCAAACACCCGCCAATGCACCAAATGCCAATAAAAGAGAAGAAATGCTGCTCTTCATAGTCAATTAGTAACCTCTATGTAACAAAGACTGTTGTTCATTAGGTGATAAGAGTCCGCGAAAATTTTGTGAGTGAAAACGTACAACGTGAGCTTTGGAGGGCGTGTGGCGCATTACGTACATTTTTACTAGCCTCATGGCACTATGTCTTCCTTCAAAAATACAAGGACAGTTGTGAGTTGGTGAAGTGGCAGTGATGTCAAAGCTAAGGTCAGTCATGCGTGTGGTGTTTGCTGCCGAAAAGCCGGAGGGAATTGGTGCCACTGTTCGAAGATCCATCGGTATTAGGTCAAATCGATACTTCTCACCGTTCCTGCTCTTGGATCATTTCACTTCAGCAGCATCAGGCGGGTTCCCCGACCATCCGCACAGAGGCCAAGAGACGATAACGCTCATGGTGAAGAATTATATGCTACACGAAGATTTTACAGGCAAGTCAGGTGTTTTGAGGCCTGGTGATCTACAGTTCATGACAGCTGGCCGAGGTATCATGCATGCAGAAATGCCATACTCTCTTGACGGGACCAGCATTGAAGGCATCCAGCTGTGGGTTGACCTTCCTAACGCTATCAAGCACACCAAGCCAAGATACAGAGACTTGAGAGCTGAAGAGATACCCATTGCCAGGCCACAGCAAAGCGTTGAGGTCAGTGTGATATCTGGCGAATCAAACGGCGTGAAATCGCAACATGACTTAGCATACACGCCAATTGAATTCTATTCTGTTAAAGTGAAACCAGGAGGTGTGTATGAGCAGAAAATTGCAACTGATTTCAATGCCTTTGTTTATATTCTAAACGGCGACTTGGTTGTGAATAATGTGCGGACCAATGCGCATCATTGTGTCTTGTTGAAGCCAGATGGTGATTCAATCAAATGTGAAGTTCCATTGGATTCCTCGTCGCAGTCAATGTTTGTAGTTATTGCTGGCAAGACCATGGAACAATCGGTTGTACAAATGGGTCCGTTTGTAGAGTCTACAAAGGAAAGTGCTTATAAGGCATTTGATGATTACGAAAACAAAACCAACGGTTTTGAACAAGGGTTGGACTGGAAATCAGGCATTCTCGGTGGTGTGTCAAAGTCATTATTTCAAAAGAAGGTGGAGGAAAACCTCACAAAAAGAGGGATATCTTTAGTTCCTCACAAAAACTTACAAAGTTAACGATATTCTTACGATTATTTAATTCTATATTATGTTATTTAATTCCCGCTATAATGCAATGATCAAGGTTCTTATGTTAAAGTTTTAATATTATTAATACCCCTTTATTAATTATTATCTTTTAGAAATAGTTTATTTAAGCAGATACATTCATGCAAAAGAAACACTCTTCTTCTTACCCTTGACTTCAGACATGATGTCCTTTTCGATGGTCTTCTTAGCTTCCCTAGCGTTCTTTCTTCTGGAAGCCCTGGCAAGGTTGGCCTTTTGCTTGATATTTAGCTTGACGTTTTCAAGTTTCTCCTTCTTTTCTTCGTCTTTCCTCTCCATTTCCTGTCTTCTTAAATCACGGATTTCTTCAAGTCTCTTACTCTTTTCAAGCTTACTTTCATTGACAAGATCTCTTTCATCGTTGATCGTTTTGATTAGTCTTTGTAACGTGATGTTATCATTATCAGAAATGAATTTTTTACCCTTCTTTCCCTTCTTTTTTATGATACCCGGCGTGATTGCCTTATTAAGTGCTGGAATATTAAGCTCTTTTTCAGTATATTCTCTTTGTTTCTTCTTGGTACCATAAAGTTCTGCAACTCTCAAATGCTTCTTCAACTTTCCACCTTTCAAAACCTTTTTCGTTGATTTTGGAGTAAGGTTTGGTTGATTTTGAAGAACATTTCTCGCCTGTGAGTCCGATTTCATTTCCACAGACACATCTCTTTGGCCATTTTGTTTCCCCTTCCTTTTAGCTGCTTTGGTTTGCTTGTTTAAACCCATATTTTTGATATTAAATGCTTCTGAAAGGATGTAAATCTCTAATGAAATTTTTTTTGTGAAATTTTTTTTACTTTTCAGGAAAAAATTTCTATAATGATGAGCACAGCCTAGAAATAGCACTAGACTTCCATTTCATCGTTGCTGTCAGATGTACCAGACCCACCCTCTGAAAAGTGTAGAGATCTTATTCTTTGTAGCGTAGGGGATGGTCTATTTAGTGCCCTTAAAAATGAAATAGGTCGAAAGTGCTCTTTATCTTCAAATTCAGATGCTTCAGTCATACTCCCATCATCATTTTCTTCATCTAAGATAATATTGGCACTTGTTTTAGGCATAATGTCGGTAAAATTAAAATTATTCGATTCGATGGGTAATGATCTTTTCGTACTGGTTTTATTTGATAAGTTAGAAATTGTTTTTGCTCCATCTATCTCTTTCATTAAGGATAACTTACCAGCCAGCTGATTATCACTTAGCATGTTAATCATGTCATTGATGATAGCCACCTTTTTTTGAAGCTTACCCTTATATGATAATTGGTCGTCAGCGCTTTGATTAACGTTTGTTGGTGGATCAATTACTCCCATCTCGCTTACCTTGATCACTTCAGGAATATTTGAATCTTTGGCAAAATTACTGCTCTTTCCCCAATCTTCACTTGTAATAAAGTCATTATCATTGTAGATCTTTTGGTAATCATTAGTTATGGCGTCATATTTTGCCTTTTCAATTCTATTCAGTTCAATATTCTTTTTTGAAGGTATACCCTTAGTAACTAGCTGTATATAAAACTCAGTAACGCCAATAATGTCAGTGGTATTATTCCAAGAGTGCTGTTTCACAAATTTAGCGAACGGATATAAGTCACTGATGTACTCAGAAATAGGACGATGCTGTGAATAAAGAGAATAAAACCTACTGGTAATATTCTCATTAGTCACCTTTTGTTTAGTTTTGGTCACTTTATCGATTTTAAATACATTTGAAGAAGATGGTTCTGGATGATAACCATCTTCAACTGCATCCTGATAATTAATAATGGCAGCCGTTATTTGATCTAAATCTGCATTTTCATCTTTCAAAAGCAGCATTCTATCAATGAATTGGAAAGCATTTAAATCTTTAGGAATAATGGAATCTAATTCATCACTCTGTTCAATTAATTGATTGTCAAAATCTATTTTTATGTTTGTTAAAAATCCTTTGCTATACAATTTCAAGAGCAAGTTTTCAATTTCATCCTCATCTGAATCTAACTTTTGACATAAATAGGTGAAGCTAACGCTCTTAAGCAAAGACACTATTTTCAATAAATAGTTACATTTCACCAATTCTACTAATATTGGAAAAAAATCCATGATAAATTTGTCACTCTTTAACATCTCGATATTATGGTTTTGTTTTCTGATTTCATTAAATTTTCCGATATCATTGGCTTGAACACAATTATATAGCTCCATCAGATAATTTACAGACGGTATCTTAATCAAACTCTGGAAATCGTTAGAATCAAACGGGTTGACATGTGACTTGCTTAGTAGTGAACTAATTATAAATTTGGTCATCACTGATATCCTGTGATTATCACTTGAATCATTAAATCCTTTGAAAGAAGTTTGGAAATGGATATTGGCACTGCTGTAATCCTTTTCGTACATTTTTAAAATACCAATTGCTTCATTAACCACTCCAACTACTTTAGAATGTGGGATACCGCTCATGTACTCATTTGAAAGAGAAACTAAACGTTGGAGTTCATTCAAGTTCAGCTCTTTTTGTATTAAGATGGTTAATTGACTCACTATGATATCTAACATATAGGACTTTTTGGTGGTACCTGTTAAACTTTTAACATTCAATTCCAAATTGTGCAAAAGTTCCATTGCATTTTCCAAAGAACCCTCGGAAATTAGAAAGTTAACCATGAACAGATCAAGTTTCATCTTGATTCTTTTTATGTTAGGGTTACTGCTTTCGTTTTCAGAGAGTGAATTTAAATAATTGGTACATTTTTGGCAAAAGCTCCTTTGAAAGTGACTGGACACGTTTGATTTATCAAATCGAGCTATAATTTTGTAAATGCTATTAGCCCCATAACCACTCTCGACAAACTTCACATTTTCAAAGAGTGAGTCAAAGAGAGCAAGCATAGAATCGTAATCATTTAACTTTGTTAAAATTTTAATGCTTTGTTTGATTGCTTTGAAACGGTAATCGTAATCAACATTGGAATCATTTTTATTGCTATCGATGATACTTTGAAACATTCTCAATGATTCGCTTAGTAAACCATCGTCTTTCAGACTCTTTGCTTGGAAATAGAGTGATTCAGAAGTACTAAGATTCTGGGATGAATCAAGCTCGTCTCCAACCATTTCAACATCTACATCATTATCATCATCAAATGATAACTCTTCCTCACTCTCATCATACATTTCTTCTTCCCAGTCAGACATCTTTGTTGCTTGAAGACCGACCTAATTGATCAGATATGTTTACGCGGACATGTTTTTTATTGCTCAGTATTCGATTAGACACAGCACCAGAAGAGAGTAAAGCGTACAATTGGTTGAATGTGTGCTTTTTTATGAGAGGGATGTGGTATATAGAAGGAGTATAAACTAAAGAAAAAGATATCTTGTTTCGATAGCTTTGAAGCAGCTGTATTTTTGAGCTCAAAGACCCAGTGTCAAATTGTCCATTAAGGCTTCCATTTCCAGCTGCTCTTGTATTATGAACTGCTCCAGCTCATACTGGTCGATATCTTCCTTGTGGATGTTTACGCGGCCGGGGTGTGCTGGCTGGGTCTTATTGTGCATTTGGCGACTTTGATAGTTTAACTGAAGATTCTCGTCGTCATCGCAGTCAGCATCATATTCCACGTCATAGTCGCAGTCATCTAAAAGGCTCTCAACAAATGCGTCGTGGTTTGTCTTCGATGCCTCTTCCAAGCGAGAATCATCTCGTATCTGCTCTCTTTTGAAAACAAACCCCATGATGTCGCCTCTGTTAGTCTGTATTGATTGTTCACGCCTGTTTTGACGGAAATGGTATGTTCGCATGTACTTGTTCCTGTTGATTGTGCGTGTGCAATTGCATACAATTTGATTGTTATTGCTGTGATGATGGTTATGATGATGATGGTGGTGGCATTGGGTTTTGGTCCGGTTCAGTACCGCAACATCTGACGGCGTCAGATGACGTGAGGACGCTGCTAAAGGCCTAAACAACTTGTTTATCCGCTCTAATGGCTTTGTCTCTGCATTTGTCGGTGTATGTACTACCTGATTACGCGTGTGCTTAATATCTGAATCCAATACTAGATCAAACATTTTAAGCACCGTGTCTCCTCCATCTTTCCCCTCCACTACTCCTTTTGTCCCTTCCCCCCAAACATTGTCTGCATCGTCCATATCCATGTCCGTTTGCCTTAAACTATCTATCTATAGTAGCTAACGTGCAAAGAAATTTTCTATCAGTACACAACATTTCATTTTTGTCTTACTGTGTGTCAGATATGAGTTACCTAAAAATATATAAGCACCTGTTTTTACGAATTAGAGAGCCTAACGATGTATTTTTAAGCTTCTTCGTCAGATAATGTGCCTATTTTTACAAAATATTTTACTGTCATACGCTGTCATGAACTTTTAAAACTCCCACTCAACTCAAGTATCCCCTAAATGGTCTCTACAGTTAAGCTCTATCATTTTACATCTTAACAATCTGTTTGGTGCCTTGAAAAAAATTCTGAGACAAGAAAAATGTATACTGCGCCACACAATCACTTTGACTGCGCCACATTCACGTGAAATGTTATCCAAATTATGCGCCACGCCATGCGCCACTGATAAAAATTTATAAAATTGACGCGCCACATATATGTAACTTTTAGTTGTGGCGCATGCTTTTTTTCTCAAATTTTTTTCAAATTTTTTCATTTCATTTTTTTGACTTGTGAAGAAAAAAAAAACTGTTAAATTTATGATGAGGAAACAGTTTTAGATACTCTTTATTTTTTCATAATATTGTGCTAAAACAACCAATGTTTAGACCTGTGATCTCCAAGTCAAAGTTCGCACTCAAGGCAAACAGTGCCACTTTTAAGGTATGTATGACAAATATATCTTCCCTCTGCGGTTTGATAGAGAATCAAAAAAGAGAGTGATGTATATGTATATTATCATTACTCATTGCAAAACGTTGAAAATTAAATTGGATTGTTATACTAACAAAGCACCCTTTTTCACAGCGTTTTTATGCTTTGCAACCTGAAGCTCAAGCATTAATCTCTAAGTCTGTCAAGGATGTCGACCCAGAGATGTTTGAAATTCTCGAATTGGAAAAGAAGAGACAAAGAAACTCCATCACTTTGATTCCTTCAGAAAACTTCACATCCAAGGCTGTCATGGACTTGCTTGGGTCTGAAATGCAAAACAAGTACTCCGAAGGTTACCCTGGTGAAAGATACTACGGTGGTAACGAGTTCATTGACATGGCTGAAAGCCTGTGTCAAAAGAGGGCCCTTGAAGCTTTCGGTTTAGACGCAAGTAAGTGGGGTGTCAATGTCCAATCTCTCTCTGGTGCTCCAGCTAACTTGTACGCATACTCAGCAATCTTGGAGCTTGGTGATAGACTCATGGGTCTTGACTTGCCACACGGTGGTCATTTGTCTCACGGTTATCAAACCCCATCCACTAAGATTTCATACATTTCAAAGTACTTTCAAACCATGCCTTACAGGCTTGACGAAAGCACTGGTTTGATTGATTACGACACCCTTGAAAAGAACGCTCTTTTGTTTAGACCAAAGGTCATTGTTGCTGGTGCCTCTGCATACTCCAGAGTTATCGATTACAAGAGAATGAGAGAAATTGCAGACAAGGTTGGTGCTTACTTATTGGCTGATATGGCTCACATATCTGGTTTAGTTGCCGCTGGTGTTACCGCTTCCCCATTTCCTTATGCTGATATCGTTACTACCACCACTCACAAGTCTCTTAGAGGTCCAAGAGGTGCTATGATCTTTTTCAGAAAGGGTATCAGAAAGGTCACCAAAAAGGGTAAGGAAATCCCATACGAATTGGAGAAGAAGATCAACTTCTCTGTTTTCCCAGCTCACCAAGGTGGTCCTCACAATCACACTATCTCAGCCTTGTCTGTTGCTTTGAAACAAGCTCAAACTCCTGAATACAAGCAATACCAATCCGACATTGTCTCCAACGCTGCTAGCTTTGCATCCGCCTTGAAGCAAAAGGGGTTTGACCTTGTTTCTGGTGGTACTGACACCCATTTAATTCTTATCGACTTGAGATCAAAGGGTATCGACGGTGCTAGAGTTGAAGCTGTTCTTGAAAGAGCTAACATTGCTGCCAACAAGAATACTGTTCCAGGTGACAAATCTGCTTTGTTCCCATCTGGTTTAAGAGTTGGTACTCCAGCAATGACAACTAGAGGTTTCTTGAAGGAAGAATTCGAAAAGGTTGCTGATTACATGCAAAAGGCTGTTTCCATTGCTATTGAATTGAAGGCACAAGAACATGGTGATTCTCCAAAGGAAAAGTTGGCTTCCTTTAAGAAGTTGGCTTCTGAAAGTGATAAAGTTAAGGATTTGGATCAAGAAGTCGTTGCATTCGTTTCTAAATACCCAGTTCCAGGTGACTTGTAAATTTTATTCCCTTTTGTATTCCAAATTTAGTTCAGTATATTTCCAGCATTTTCTTAAATGGATAATGGGAATATTTATAATTTATAATTAGTTAAAATTGAATAAAAAAGACAAGCAGAACCAACTCTGTAGGTTTTGATTTTGAAAACTCTACAAAACACGCTGAGCATATGAGCAGTAACATGAAAAGTAAACAAACGCCAAAAGAGGCAGTTGGAATATTTTTAAGTTATACAATAATCAAGACACATCTCTTCATAAATCAACCAGATATTATATTGCTAGAAAAGGATTGGTACATTAATGAACTTGTAAAAGCCAAATGACAAATTCTAAATTATGGAATCAATCAGAGGATGTATTACGTGTGCATTTGCAGGATTACAGCAACTCAAAGGCTTTATCCCATAAGGATCAAGCAATAATTGCAGATGTTGCTGTAAAGAACATGAGAAATATCATTGAGTGTATTGATGTTATTCATAGTGATGATACTTTGAAAGACCAACTTGAAACTTTCCATTTATGCCAACAAATTCTTGATTTCAACTCAAATTCAACTTTTTTAATTCAAATTGAATTCTATACCAAACTCATAAATTCTCTGATGAAAATAGAAAAATATAGTTTCTGTTTTGAAGAGATGAAAGCAGCTTTTGTGCTGATTCTAAAACATATAAGCTACAACGAAGCTTCTGCTGAAATTACCCTGCATCAGCTGTTAATCTTTTTGCCATTATCGAGTTTTTTATCGGATCAAGAGGTATACAATGTTGCACAATTTGTTATAACAGTTTTCAAATTTGCCAATTATTCTTTACTGAACAATAATGCATATCCTCAGATTAGTCAAAAAGACTTTGCACAAGCATTAGAAAGTAGTTCATGCATGAATAGCTATGTTAAATTTCTTAGTACGAAAGATCAATCTGCAATTGCAGAAATGGCCCAACTGCTCATACAATTATCATTTTCTACTAAAACTGGACATAAACTTGTGTTTCTCATGATATCATTGAGGTATGGCACGTATATTAATCAAATAAATGAAGAATTATTGGCAAAGATTATTTCGGACTGTTCAAAAATGATGAAGCGTAATGCTGGTGTTGTTTACAAATTAGCTGCAGCTTCTTTTTTTGATTTGCTTGATGCAATAGATGCCACATCATTAGACAGTTTTCAACTAAGGCCGATTACACTTAAATTTAAGGAATCAGCTTTAAAACTAAACGACTCCAAGCTATCCTGGGATACATATTTAAAAGTACAAGACAGTATAATACCAAACATGGAAAAGCTAGAATTAAACGAATCATCTATCACATCGCATCTAGAAATGAAAAACTATGCTTTACTGAAAAATCAAAAATTTTTATCTTTGTTATTTAACAAGCTGAAAGGTAGTGATTTTGAGACAGGTGTACACCAAATATATGTAGTGTCACTCCTTCTGTTTTTTGAGAACTATTATGCAACACTAAACACCGCTAGTGATCTAAAACTTGCATCAGGTTTTTTTGACTATATACTATTAAAATTCAAAAACCTGACACTGAACAGCTCAAATTTTCAATTTGTATCACAATGTTTATCATTAATCACTTCTTGTTGCAATAGATTTCCCAAGGAGCATAAGAAAAAACTTTCAAATTTATCATCAATTTATTTTACCTGTGCTAGTAAGGTGATTGCAATAGATTGTGATCAAGCTAACAAATGGTTCAAATTATGCGGTCAAGTCGAGTATGTTCTTTTCAAAGTTTCTCAGGATCAGTCTAGAATTATTCAGAAACTGAATCAAATATCTTTTTTTTTAATAAATGCTGAAGCAAAAGCAAGTGCACTACCTTTTCTTGTTCGAGCAATGGAACTTTGGTATACTTCATATCAAGGAACATTTTTGGAACTAGAAAGTAATTCTGAAATGGAAATGAGTACTACTATGAAATTACTAGCTAAAGCCTCAGTTGAAGAAGATTCAATTAGTCTTATTATAAACAATTTCAAATTTTCAGAGTTATCTACGGCGGTGTTAATCAATATATGTATTCTGTTATGCAATAGCGGTATTGAGAATAAGGAAAAAGTGATATCCAAAGTAATATTAGATGCAAAGCAATCGTTTAGTGACACCGGAATGTTTTTTTATTTTCTCTCAAGGGTTACATTTATCATTGATTTTGATATTAATTTTAGATGTGAAAGTTTCGAATTTGAGCCTACTAGTATTACCTTTTCATTCCGAAATTTAATCATCGCTCACATTCAATCATTAGAAATGACACTCAATGATTCAACACCTGAGTCACTGCTTGATTCGCTAAAGAATATTTATAAATTAATGATTGAATGGTGTGTAAGTAGGGATACTTCAATGAGCGACTATGAGCAGGATGTTTTGCATACAATTATAACAAACTTCAGCTTTCATAAGAAGAACAACTGGGCAATTGAAATTCTAGAGACATATTTGAAAGAAAAGAGGCTATTGACAAGCGAGCAGCAATGGAAAATACGCTTTCTTTTAGCTAGACTATATATTATCACTTACAATTTTGAAAGCTTCAAAACGCTGTACAAAAATAATAGTGTTGCTATGATTCAAGATCCCATATTGAAAATTGAAATAATGTTATGTGTATTAGAAGCAGATATTAGAAGTGGGAATTCAAATGTACAAGATAACATACGCACCATTTTTAAGCATCTAGAAGACAACCCAAGTTACAGTGTCTCTAAACAGAATGATAAATACAAAGTCATAAGTCTCCTTTTCATACTTGCAAAATTTTCTCATCTAATATCTAGCTACCATGAGCTCTATACATTTGATCACATAGAAAGTATTTGCAATTTAAAGAGAGAAATTAAGATCTTACAATCAATAATGAAATTTTTTATTATTGGTAATTCAAAGGCTCCAACGTTAACAGTGAACTTCAAATGTGTTCTCAAGCTTTTATTTTCTGAACAAATAATTGCATGTTACATTTCTTTGACAAACATACTTTTGAATATTGGTGTTTGTAAGGAATTTGAATACTACTCTAATGAACTCGAATTATTCACTAAACAACAACCTTCTTTTTTACTAAAAACTAGGCATATGATAGAGTTCATTAATCACCAAATTGCACTGACTAATAAAAACAAAGCACAATCCTATTATGATAGATTTATGGAAATGTACAATAAGGATGACTTCCAAGGTGATATATTTTTTAATTTGAGACTTTTAGCCACTAAAGAACGGTTTTATGCGTTTATTGGTGATGAGGTTAATGCAAAGTCTGGAGCCTATGAATTTGATTCCTATGTTGATAAATTATTAAGTGAACAAAGTGGGGTTGGTAAGAACTTCCTACTTGAAAGTTGGACTAAAGTGATTTCAAGAAGGCTGACAAATTCGTGTGACAGATATGATTGCTCAATTTGGATCAAACACTTTGAAAACAGTACCGATACTTATAGGGCTGCTTTATGTTTATACACAAAATGTTACAAAGCAATACAAGAACATCCAAAACTTGTTAACATAAAACAAAGTAGTGTCTCATATCCACTTTCAAAATTTAAATATAATAAAAAGCCTACCATGGATTTAAAGCTTATTGTTGATATTTTGAAAAAGTGCGAGTATACTTACTGCAGCACCCTAAATAATCACTTCAAAAACCTTCCAATGGATATTTTAAAGATGGATATTGAGAAGCTAACCAACTGTTTAGTTGATTTGGTAAGGTATGATATCTCTATGAACTCAGTTGAAGGGAACAAAGTTAATTGGATTTTGTCATTGAATGATCGGTTTAAATATCAACCTTTCACATATGAAAAAGGTTTAGCATCAATCGAATATGCTAATAATGAAAGTTTGCCAAACTTGACCTGCTTAACTAAGTTTGCGGAACCAATTTTAAATGACCAAGAATGCATATTGAATAAATTATTACCAAAAAATTGGACTTGCATAACTATAGATTATAATCAGGAAACTGATTGTATTGTTTTAAGCAAATATCAAGCTGATTATGATGAGCCAATTATCTTTCAATTATTTGTGAAAAGGCTTTCGGATTGTTTACCTTTTGCAAACGCTTATAATCAATTACATGATATCATAAAAAAAAGTGATCATAGTACCAAACCAGAGGTAACAAATAAGATTTCAACTCGTGAACAAAAAATTGAGTGGTGGGCTCAAAGAAATACCTTGGATTCGCAACTCTCAGAGTTACTAGCTAGTATTGAGTCAATTTGGTTTGGAGGATTCAACTCATTATTTAGTAAGAATAGGACTGAAACAAAAATCGTTAAGCAATTACAAACACAAGTGAATTCAGTTATTTGTGAGTCACTTAAAGAGCAGAATGTGGACTCTGCTATAGTTGATAAACTGATGACAATTTTAAATAGTTTTGATATACGAATCTTTGAATTGCTGTTGAATATCAATGAGCCTACTACCGAGAAAGTGAAGGATATTTTGGTTTTTCTATTTGATAGAACAACTATAGAAATTTCACACCAAGGTAAAGGAATTTTATTCAATGTGGATTTTATTTCGATGCAAGTTTTAACGTTGATTAAGAAAACTTACCAAGACTTTAACAAATCAGATGCAAATATTTCAACAAGTGATCAACACATATTTATTATTCCTGGTCCAGAGTGCGTTTCTGTGCCATGGGAATCAATCCCTTCATTGAGAAATAAATCATCTTCTAGGTTTCCATCTGTCAAACATTTAGTTGATTCACTGAAAGCCAATAAGGATCTTCTCCTATCAGGTATTTCTTCAAATAAAGGCTACTATGTTATAAATCCAGGAGGCGACCTTCAAAGGACTGAAAAGAATTTAGGTCATCAGTTTAAAGAACTTCATGGATGGAATGGTGTAATAGGGCATCCACCAGAAGAAAAGGACATAGTTGAAGGATTCAAGAATTACTGTTTGTATGTGTATGCTGGTCATGGAGGAGGTGAACAATATATCCGATCTTCCACTTTAAAAAAACAGGAAAGGATACCACCAGCACTACTATTTGGTTGTTCCTCGGGGCAACTGAAATCCAAAGGAAGTTTGTCCCCGTATGGAACACCATATAATTACTTGATGGGAAATTGTCCTACATTATTGGTGAATCTTTGGGATGTCACTGATAAGGATACGGATTTGTTCACGTTGTCAGTACTAAAAAGTTGGGGGTTATTGGTGGATTACTCAAATGTGGCCGAGAAGTTCTTTGAGGATAGTGTGTCCTATACTTTAGGTCACTGTATTACTGAAGGAAGAAACACATGTAAACTAAAATATCTAAATGGTGCAGCGCCAGTGCTGTATGGTTTGCCGTTAACATTAGGTGGAAATTAGAAATTATTATTTATAAAAATGGTTTATAGAAATGAAAATGCTAATGGCTGTAATATATGCAAGATTTCGTTAACTTTACCAGAAAAGGCAGAAAAACATTGTTTATTGGTATCCTTTTTTTCATAAGGACACTCACAAATTCGTCCATATCTGGTAGTTTCTTTAGATTCATAGTAATAATAGATTTGTCACCAACAACAAATAGCGGTGATTCACCATCGACGGTGAATTTAACGTAGTGGCTGTCAAGAATAGGCAGACTATCAAAATGACTTTTGATGTTCATTAATTCATCATTTAGTTCACTCTTTATGTGGGATGATATAATTTTAGCATTTGCACGTGGCCAGCCAACAGCACATGCCTTACTATCAAGCTCACTGTATTGTATTAGATTAACCATAAATTTTTTGAGTGGAGTAACACTTGTTCTGTTGTTTTGATTTTTGAAGATATTTTCATTTAACGGATAGTAGCATGTCGGGTCCTGTCTATCAACCGAGTCACCTTTCACAACAGGCACAAAATAGTGTGTGAACTCCTTGCTGGGATGCATAAAGAATTTTGATTCGAAGACCTTCATTGGTATTAGTAAATCTCTGGGTACTGTTACTCTTGTTTGATGGGACATTCTAGGCGGAGAAACCAATATCTGTGCAAATAAAGATTCGTTCAATGACTGATATGACTGGACTCTGATGTTATTATGGACAAGATATGACTTTGCTGAATACTTTGATGGTTTAGTGAATGCTGGTGAAGACGTTTTCCATTCATTTAGACTAAATAAACTTGGGACAAATGATCTTTTTTTGACCTTTGAAATCAACTTATTAGTAGTGACACTGAGTTTTGGCATTCCCTATGATACCTTCTTTTCAATAAAGATCTCCAGTTCACTATTATTTTAAAAAAAACGTTGTTACAACAATACGTTAATACCACATTAGAACCGATAGAGCCGTGTTAAACCGTTTATCTCCGCGATAGAATTTTTTTCATCTTTTTCTCCACTGAAATCGAGAAAAATGAAGAGTAAGAGACTTACCAACAAGTGGAGATGGTCTTTATACAATAAAGATGCTTCCGATTACACGAATTGCGGTTCGGACAATTTTTAGAGTGGCACATGAACCCCCAACACAGGCATATAAAGAGGCCATGTCAACCCTGAGTGCACAGGCCATGATTTTGACGTCGGGATATAAAAATGATCTGGCAGATAACTCAAAATTGCATGGGATGACATTATCATCAGCAACGTCGCTAACTATTAATCCAGAGCCAATACTACAGTTTAATTTACAGGTTCCTTCTGCGACGTCGAGTCAACTCCACAAGAGCGGATATCTAGCATTGCACATTTTGAAGCCAAACGATGAAAGTGTTAGAGCAGCACGTATTTTCAGCATGGGTACAAGATACATCAACACTAACACTGGCGACGCTATGAAATCAACCACTCCATTTGAGCATTTAGACAGAAGCCAGTGGAGCTACTATAACGATTTGAATATCAAAAACGACGCTGCCCAAAACCAAATAGCACAGGAAAACATTCATATACCCATTTTAACAAAGCATTCAGAAAGAGTCCTCATTTGCAAAAAGTACAAGGTCTTTCAGGTACATAACCACGAAATTTGGACGTGCACAGTGAAGGACATTATTGTGCATATAGAGGAAGATGAAAGATCTGGTGGTTTGCTTTTTTTCAATAGAGGATTCCACGGTATTGGTAAACGCTTAAACGAGCCTGACAGCTATTAGGATTAGGGAAAATAGAGTTGTAAACTTCACACTACAGTGATATTTCCCACTCATTCAAATTTGTTCATAGATAATAGTTTTTTTTCTCCATCTTGTTCTTTCATAAGGTGGAAGTACCGTTGAACTAAAAAACAACGATTCATATTCCAATTTGCATTACTATATAAATTGATATACTTTATTTATATGTGCTTTCGTATTATGACAATGCATTAATTTACAAGAATCTGTAAAAACTATAACTTGAGAACAAACGTTAACGTGTAGTGATAAAATTATTATTGAACAGTTTAAGGTAACGCTTTCCGAAGAGAATCCAGCTCCGAAATTCTCAATTCCGTCAATTCATTTCTTCTGGTTTGCTGGTCTGTCACAAGTTTTTCCTTAGTAGTGGAAATCCATTTTTTGACATTTTCGACCTCTCTTTGGAACTTTAGCTTTTTGTTCAAAATTTTTTCCCTTTTATTTAATTGTTGGTCTCTTTCTCCCTCTAAATTTTTTACATCAAACTTTAGCCTATCCACGGCATCGTGGAACTCCTTTTCGCTGTTTTTGAAACATCTTAATTCATTCTCAAATTCTCGTTTTGCATCTAAATAAGCTTCATCTATTTCAATTTGCTCAAGTGAGATTCTATCATTTTCCTTTGACAATTCATTCATTGAAAAGTCAATTTGAGAAACTGAACTTCTCAAGTTTTCTAACTTCTTATAGTTTCTGGATTCATCAGCATGGTTAGGCCTTGAGTTTAAGCTTTCTATCTCACTTTTTAGTTGGCCTAATTTCTTTCTCCAATCAGTCTTAAGCTTTTTCAATTTGACTTTTTCTCTTTCAATCGCTTCCTGTGTGGTTGCAACAGAGTTTTGCATGGTTGTTATAGGGCTTTGCATAATGGATTGTGTAACTGATCTATCCTTGAAAGTTGTACAAACAGTATTAGTCGATAAGTGAATCAATTCACCATTGATAGTAATTTTGATAAACTCGATATCATATTGAAATAAAGGACTTAATCCGTTAACAAAAACTAACTCTTGATTCAAAACTCGACATGAAGAAACATGGGGCCATATAATTCCATTCACTTTTATTAGCAACTGCTCTAAACTAATGGCATGAAGCTCAAATGCCAGCGTTGTTTCACCAATGTACCAAATAAAACATTGTGGAGATGCCATCATCATCTTTTTGCAATAATCATCATATCCGTAACCTGTTGTTGCTAACGCATTTGTTCCATAATAGTCTCCAGAATAATAATCACGTTCAAAAAACATGGTTTTTGCTGCATTTAATAAAGTCCAAACTGGCTGCTGATATCTTTGTTGATAATACTTTCTGATTTTGTCAGTATGAACGTTTTTAATTTTTGCTGTTATTTTAGAAGATGCTGAATTGTTGGTGTTAGAAGACGTGCTTGAGCTGCTTAAGCTACTGTTAGTGTTGATTAAATTTTTTGACTTGCTTGGCCTCGGAGAAATGTTGGTTATGTTGTAATTTATATTATATTCAATCTGCTCCTTTGGTGACCACATCGATTTACAAAAGTTTTCAAAGTTTTTAGCAACTGTTAATGTTGGCGAAGAAACGTCGATGACAACCTGTATATCTGTGTCACTATTCTTCATATGATTGATATTTCTCAGCGTAGGTTTTGGTAAATTAGAATCCGCTATATTAGTATCAATTTTGATTATTGGTAATTCTTGGGAATGTGTTGGTTCATATTTACTGCTGAGTGGTATCTTGTCACATTCGGTATTGTCAAACTCATAGGATTTGGAATTTGAATCAAAGGTATCGGTTAAAGCGTAAAATTGTTTGAAACCGGGAGTTTTTCTTAATACAGGATTGATACTATGCATGATGGTATATAATGATAATGTTGCATGAATAAATTGTAAACAAAACTGTAGTTGGAACATCAATGATGAGTCGTAATGGAAGCTGTTGAAAGACATGTAGTAAATTAGCTTTTTGGAAATGCTTGGGTAGTTATTAAAAGAATCAAACATAATCATTTCAGATGTACTAAAGGATAATGACAAGTCTAGTCCCGACTCTAATCTTATTAGATCAAAATAATCAATAAAAAATTGGAACGAATATTCGATCAAAATTAATGCACAGCTTGTTGAAATGGCATCTAGTATATACCGTCTTCGTGTAGATGTCAAATTTGAAGCTAGCAGCGCCTTTCCAAATAACAGTATGTATGGAATTGCAGACGGCAAAAAAAGCAGGATTCCAGCCATACAAAGACCATCTGTAATCAGGAACAAGAAAAACGAAGGTAGTGACAAATACCTAAAAATTGATTCTTTTGAAGAGTTGTTTGACTTAGTGACATTAAATTTTAAAGACAATATCGTTGACAAAGCGCTGTTAAGCATGTCTTCATTGCCAAACACAACGTATAGTATCAAACAGATCGTACTCAACCAATATGGTATTGCCATTAGGATTGATAATGTGAAAAACGTATCGATCCATGGGTACTTCGGTAGCTGGTACCGTTTCACAGGAAGAATTCCCGGTGAAGCAGTCTTCGAGACAGACTCGGGCATCTTTTGCTGGTTATATTTTCGATCTGTCTATGTTACTATACGTTAAGAAGACGAGAAAAAAGCGCAGTGAAATTTTGAATGTTACAAAGAAGGCTGTGCTGAGCCTATTCTTTTCTTGGCTTTAATAAACCTAAAACCATATATGGAATGGGAAAGCAAACTCAAGAGTTTATTACAAAGTAAGTGACATAGAATATACAAAGGTTTGGAAGAATTAAGACGAAAGTTGAATTTTTACTTCAACAACTGGGACAACAACTCTTGTGTGTTAGCCTTGTTTGGCTCCATTGGACCACTAGCGTGAAGTCCTGGGGGCAAAGCAACACCTTGAGATGATGCGGCAGCCATGGCTTTCATCTGCTGTTGTTGGAGACGTTGTTGGAGAAAAGAAGCAGTGTTCACTCCAGGCTGTTGCTGAACATTCGATGATGGCTGAATTAGCATGCCAGGACGATTATTGCCAGCACCGCCGTTTGGAACAGGAGCATTGGTACCACCGTTACCGTTGATAAGATGTGCTTGCAATGAATTCGGAGACACTCCACCACCAGGTTGGCCAGGAACAGATATATCAGAAGCTGCAGCGGCTGCAGCCGCTGCTTGTAATTGTGCTAAGGCCTGTGCTTGCACTTGTGCTGATTGACGAGCTTCTAAACATGATCTATAGTTATAATTTTTCGAGGATGGGGTGTACAGCAAGGAATCAACAAGTTTGAAAATCTTAACTTTAGCTTCCTCACTACTGAGATTGTCAGCATCGCTATCTGTGAAAACATCTAACTTGCAATGATGGAAAAGCTTGTATTGTTTGTTCATTTTGTATCTTGGATTGATTGAATAAGTGCTGCTCTCGTCAGAATTTAACAGCTTCAAGTTATCACTCAAATTCTTGAATGAACTCATTGAATCATCAAGCATGACTTGCTTTTTGTCTAGATCCTTGTCCTTTTTATCCTTCTTTTTAACAAGAACTGGAGTTGTTGCTTGCTTACTCTTTGAAAGTGATTGCAAACGTGCCACTTGTTGCAGTGGTGAAGCTTGTTGAGAATTGGCTTGCGATTGCTGTTGTTGTTGCTGCTGTTGTTGCTGAAGAAATGCACTTAAAGTTGGGAATGCTGATGAATCACTGTTGCTGTTTATAGTGGTATTATTTATATTCAAATTGTCATTGATGTTATTATTATTGTTATTATTATCATTGGCATTAACTAAGTTGTTTGAGGATGTGGCCCATGAAACAGTGGAAGGCAAGGCAGCATATTCTTCGCTATTCAAAACGCCGCCAGTAGAAGAAGCACCAGTATGCAATTGGGTACTTGTGACAAGCGGAGAGCCTGCCTTTGACAACGGAGCCTCATCTGCTGGGAAATTAAATATATTAGAACGTGATGGACCACTTGGTGTTGGAGTCGGAGTTGATCTGGAGTCTTGCTTGTTGTAACTGTCAGCTTCTTCACCCGGCTCATGCAAAAACATACAGTTTGGATTCTGACACTGTTGGCCTCTAAGATAAGCAGAACAATATTTTGTGGTACCATGAGCTGCTTTTAAGACCCTGTCATCTAACACAGCGCCGTCTAAAACTTCAATACATTTGGATGCGTCCTCCTTTTTGGCAAAGGTCACATAAACAGAATAACCTGAGCTGTTGTGAATTCCTGGCCCCGTGGCGGCTCTTCTGTTAATCACAACCTTGTTAATCTTACCAAACTGTCCAAAATATTTCTCTGATCTCAACACTTGTGGCAACTCCTCGTAGGGCACATTAGGATTCAACCCAAGCACATAAACTAGGTTCTTTTGAATGACTCTCATATTAGACAGATGGTGTCTTTTTGCCTGTTCGGCATCTCTTCTTTGCTTTTCAAGTTCTTTCTTTTCCTTCTTCTTCCGTTCTTGTCTTGCGTGATACTGCTTTAGCTCCTCTGGTGTCATCTTGATGTACTCTACGCTTTCGTCATCATATAATCGTCTACACGCTGGACATTTACCATTCAATTCAGGATTCGTTCTAATGTTGTTGTAACAAAACTGGCAAATTTGATATCCACAAGGACAAGGCTTGAAATTTTTATCGGTGATATCCAATTCTTCGCAACAAAGTGGACAAAAGTCCTCCTCGTTATCGTAAAGAGGATCACGGTAGGTGTCATGTAGCATCATTCCAACCATTCTTATAGCTATTTACCTATATTTTCGAAACACTTTCAATTATTCTACACTTTGAATAAACAACTACAGTGTCGAAAATTCCCTTTTTTTTGGGTCGCCACTGAGAAAAATTTGAAAAAAAAGTGTTTACGTAAGATTACGTAATGTGATTACGTAATCATTGACCTCATTTGTAATTTTTCCTATATTCTTATATTCTGTCTTTGTGTAACAACGCTTTTTTGAGATTCTTTGTGAATTAAGGTCATCATGAGTAACGGCCTGTTGCGGCAACTGCCCAGTGAAGCAGAAATCAACGTGAATATAGTGTATGAGCTGGTGAAGACACTGAGATGTAACGATAATAACGTTAGAATGGAGGCGGAAAGATGGTTCTATAATGCGTTACCTAAACAACACGACGCGTTTTTGTACCACTTTATGGAGTTAGCATTGAATTTAAAGGATGACACGGGCAGTAGACAGGCTGCATTGCTTCATATAAAAAGGATTGTGCCGCAATGGTGGTCGCCGGCATTTGATTCGTTTGTCGGGCCTAATTGTTTCAACCAAGAGATCAAAAAACTTGTGAGAGATTCACTCTTGGTGATCGTTGCAGACCCGGACTCTAAGATACGCAGCAGTGCCGGTTATGTGATTACACAAATTGCCGTCGTAGATTACCCAGACGAATGGGCGGATCTTCTAAAAAGGCTTTATGAAGGTACCGTCAGCAACGACAACGATACCGTCATTGGTTCTCTGTGTGTTTTGCAAGAGATATTTGATGATGTGATTTCTGAAACACAATTCTTTGACGAAAATATCGGTATTGGTGTATTAGAAGCATGTGAAACATTATTGAAGAACAACAATCATTCAATTGAGGTAAAAATCGAGTCTGTGCGATTAGTCAAGATTGTATGCGAAACATTGGCATATGCTTCGTGCGAGAGTGCTCAAAGAAGTCAAATCATAAATACCGCCATTCCTCAAACAATAACGCTTCTCATAAATTTATTAAAATCCATCAATGCAATTCCACACTTTTACAAACAGTTACTTTATTGGGAACTTTTGCTTGAAGCTTGTACTGTGTTGGACAACTTGGCTAATGTATTTTATGAAATATTCTCTAAGCCTCAATTCCAAATAATCGATATTATAGTGAGCCTTCTCACAGCGGAAGAACCCCTCTATAATGAAATAAATAGTAAGTACATCACACATGATACACTTACTTCCAAATTTATTGATCTCCAAAGTTTTAATATAATGCAGCGAGAAATGAGAGAGCCAGCGGATATCTTAGTTTACTGTTTATCAAAGCAAACAGAGCTATTACACTCGCTCATTGAAATCAATCAATCAGAATATCCCACCTTAATTCAAAATATCGCTGAACTATTGATCAAAATCAATTATTTACCTGCTATCAAGCACGATGAGTATATTGAAGATTTCAATTCTTTTGTTACAGATGAAACTGGACTAGGTACTACCCTCACAGTTAGGGAAACTTTTGCTGAGTTATTCAGACAATTGAACTGTCGTGATAAATCTATTTTAACTTCTATTTTGGTTGAAAATTTGTTTCGCTCTCATCATGATCTTCATGCTAGAGTTGAATCAATGCTTTATATGCTTCAATGTATCTTAGATAGCGATGAGCAATTTTTTCCAAATACATTCAAACCAGATGTGTTGACCGGCTTGTTTGTTCAGTGTATTGATGATCGTTTCAATAACTTAAATCATGAGTCTCAAATTCTCATTAGTCGACTTATTTTGATTTTACCCAAACTAATTCTTGCTTTTGAACAACAAATAAAAGATTATGGACTTCCAACACTGAAAAAGATTCTTTCCTATGTAGAGTCTATTCCTAATGATGAATCTTATGATGTGCTTAGAGCCTCTATTTTAATTTCCCTACAATACTTCAATTACTTCATCAGAGCAAAGCAGTTTGATAGTGAAATACAGGAAAAGCTAATACTAATTGCTCAAAAATTAAAGAACTCGGCGTCTGAAGATGCACAAATCATGATATTGGAATCCATGACTATCATCATTTGTGTTGATAATTTTGCATTATCTTTTCGCCCTGAAGTATTCAATCAAATTCTTGAGATTGGATTTGAAAATAGCGCTAATTTTACCATTAATACATCGGTATTGGAATGTATTACAGATTACATTAACGGCTTACCAATTGAAAATTACTTGCATATTGTTTCCGTCGCGATTCCTCAGCTAATTAACATAATCAATTCTTGCAACACTGAGTACAGTCCGGAAACTGATTTCGCTTTACAAATATTCGAGGTTTTAATAACAACTCCAACGTTTGATTTACCAAAAGAAATATTTGATGTTGTTTTTTCTACTGTCTCTACATTAATTCTCAGAACTGAAGATGATCAGATTGTTCTAACTGCCTCGCAATTACTGAATGCTACCATTAATGAACGTACTGATTTAGTTTCAGCCTTTCGAAACGATAATAGCACAGGCGCTGAAATCTTGTTAAAAGTTGTCTCTAAGCTTCTTTCTCCACAAATGTCAGATAAGGCGATCGCCAAAATTGGTGATTTTGTTTCTTTATTGATAGAAAATTTTGGTGATATATTACATTCTTATCTTGATGAGATTCTTAGGGCAATAACCATTAGATTAACACAAGCAAAAGAAGTTCCAACAATTGAAAACATTATTTTAATTTTTAATCAATTGACCAATGCCCAACCGTACAATAGTCTGCACTTTTTAAAAAGCTTTTCGATTGACAATAGGCGAGCTTATATCCTAATTTTCCCAATTTGGTTTCAAGATTTTGAAGTAATGAGAGGCTACAACTGTATTTTTTCAAACGTTACAGCATTTATTGAAATTTACAAATTATGTGACAAAGACCTGAGAAGTATGCCCGTTGATGGTGATATCTTACCAAATCAAATTCCCCAGGGCGTTATTGTCACCAGGTCTATGTCCAAGAACATGCCAATCAAATTTGAACAAATTCCAGCTGATGCGAAAATCATCAAGCTGTTATTATCTGAATTGAAAAATGAGTTCACAGCGTCCAGTAAACAAGACCAAAATCTTAAAAATCATATACATAATGGTAGCTCTCATGACCATCAGCATATAGAAAAGGACAAAGATAATAAGGATGATGAAGATGGTTGGGAAGACTTTGACGATGTTTCAAGTGATGTTGATTTCAATCAATTGAAAGAATATGTTGACGAGGATGGTGAGTTGGTTAGAGCGAGTGATAGAGCAAATGGAGATATGAAACTTTTGTTACTTAATTTCTTCAGAGAATGTACGAGTAAAAATTTGGCAGATTTTGAATGGATTTTCAAATCAGTACTTAGTGATGCAGAAAGAAAACTGCTAACCGAATATCTAGCATTCTCATAATGTAAATTATTACTTTGAGAGCATTTCGTTTATAGATATAAAAATATTACCAGAGCATTTCAAAAATTAATAAGTGATTTAAGGAAAAATAATTCACTAAAATGAATCAAAGTTTCGATGGCTCGTTTATCCACCAATCTTTTGGTGTGGCCATGGTTAGGCCATCCAAACATCTGGAATCATCCTTACCGACATTAATCAAATTCTTCTTTTCTCTTTCTCTTTTCCATGAAAACAAATCCTTGAAGAGTGGATCACTAGTATTGTTCATTATCTTTCTGGCAACATCACCAATGCTACCCAGCATCATAAATGCATGTCCTGAATCACCACCCATGACAAAAACAGAATTATCTTCATAGTATGGACAATAATCGATCAAATAATCATTGTCCTCACTATCAGAATACCAACACAGTCTTGTCATTGAAATCTTTGAAACTTCCGGTATGTGTTCCCTGACAAAGTTCTTAATTTGTTTCAGAGCAAATAACGGAATGTTGGTTTCTGTGGCATCTGTTGACCATTTGGTCTTGACCCTAGAATTGACAGATGCTTGAGGATTGGTCCACTTCAAACCTCTGTAACCAATTTTCAAGTAGCCATTGGTAACAGGAAACCCGTAAAGACCACCAATAGCTCCATCTCTGACTTTGTATGTCCATGTTGGGAAAATCTTTTGATCGTACTTCTTTAGGGCCTTTGGATCTGTGATCTTCATCAAGGCCACCGAACCACCAGTGGCTTCTAGCTTTTCTTGACTTTCTGGTACAACTTCCACATTCCAAGGTCCACATGCAACTACGACCAATGGAGATAAGTATGAAGTGCCATCCTTAGTTTTAATACCAGTACATTTTTTACCTGTGTTAGTCTTTTCTGTAATAAGGTGGTCGATTTCTCCCTTCAAAGAACCAAAGTGGCACTTCAGATGACTTCCACCAATCCTAATACATTTTTCCAAAACCCAACGACAAGACTTGTCTGCTAATGTCATACCACCAGTGGTATCTAGCACACCGTTTAGGTGTTTTCCACGTGCCTTCATTTGGAATGGATCCACTGAGCATTCATCCAGGCCCTTCTTCACAGCTCTAGTGGTAGCATCTGAATCTGTTACATGGATAGATTCATCGTTTTTCAAATTCTTCAACGTTAGCTTTTCGAAGTCTGGTAACTCAAGATGGTCTGTCAAGTGAACATTACCAGTATTATAGTAAATAGGTTCACCACCATCCCATTTTTCTTTAGCAATTTCTTCATTCCAAGTAAGAAACTTTTCACGACTCCAGTATGACATTTGCTGGTAATGAGTTTCTTCACCATATGATGATCTAAAAATTTTATTCAAATCAGATGATGGTGAATCACATCCTTCAAAATAGCTGTACTTTTTGGTCAAATAGTCTCTTTTGTCAAAAAGCTGTACGTTTGTGTAGCCGTTTTCCAATAATGACAATGTTGTTGACAAACCCATGACACCAGCTCCAACAATTAAAATTGGCGAGTCTTTGTTATTGATTGACATTATTTAAATTGTATGATGTATTGATCTCATGCTACCAAAGAAATACCTTTACAACAGCTGGATATATGTAGTATTTATATCTCTTACCTTGTCGGAAATTACCTGTGATAAAGATAAGCGCTTTGTGGAAATTTCCGCTCAGCTTTAGTGTATACTTTACCCGTGCAGAATATTTGTCTCTAGCTGGTCGTTCTAGTGAATAAAAATGCAAAATCAATTCTTATCAAGGTGCTTCAAGCGCTTAATAAGATAACAATTTTGTGACATAGTCTGTATAGGCCAAGATTTACCAATAATTTTGGTTCGCAAAATTACTCATGAAAAGAACTTGACATCAATTACGAAAAATCTAGAGTTTTAGAGAGACACTAGAGTACTAATAATGAGTCGACAATAGCAAAGATTACAAGCGTCGTATCGCTATATATTATTCATTGGCTTGCTGTTTGAAGAAAGTAAAATTAAAACTAAAAACTAAAGTGTAACTAAGTAATCAAAATAAGAATGTTATAAAGAGCAACAGTAAAAGTTCAACTATAGAACAGAAAGGCAAACAAAGAAAAATTCTATAAGGAATATCTGAATTCAGGGTTTTGAACATCAGTCAAATCTGCAAAAGCAATGTTTTCTGGAACAATATATTTATCACCAAGTTCTTCTCTTTGCTTATCTTTTTTGGCATTTCTAGTCTTGTAGATGATGTAGAGAAGACCTAATAAAATAGCACCAGCAATGAAAGAGACCAACATGGCAACCTTTGCACCTGTGTAACCTGGAGCTTGATTAGCTCTAAAAGTTTGTGGGCCGATAATGTTACCAGCACAATAACCCACAAAGTAAAAGATATTAGTGACAACCTTCTTAGTTGTACCACTAGTATTGGAGGAGATTATAGAAGCAATACCAGCAGATACAGAGGTGGCAATGTAAAATGATAAATAACCGGCAAGTTTAGAACCCTTGTGATCGGTAAAGTTAAACAAACACATACCGACCACAACGACTAATTGAACTAAAATACAAGGAATGATTCTCTTGTTGTTAAAGAATTTGGTGGTAATCCAGGCAACAATTGGTGGTGCAACAATATCAATACCACCACCAGGCATGTTCATTAAAAGAGCTTGGTTGGTCTTAAAACCAAAATCACCCTTCAAAAGCAAGGAACCAAAATTAGTGAAACCACCGTTTGGAATTGCATAGGACATACCGTAGAAAAAGAAAATGTATGGGCAAGGATCCAAAACAGCTTCTCTAAATTGATCCCACTTGAACTTTTGGTTACCGTAACCACTTTGGTTTTCCTTGGCTCTCTCGACACAGTATGCCTTTTCTTTGTCATTCAAAAACCATGCTTGAACTGGGGTGTCAGGAACGTGAATCATACTGATAATACCTAGAAAGATAGTGATAATACCTGTGATAATGTAAAGTAGTCTCCATGAAGCGAACGAATGATTACCAGATCTATTAACGTTCAAGCCATAAGCAATACCTGCACCAAGAATGGTACCAAAACCTTGGAATCCCCACCAAATGGAGGATCTCATGAATTGCTCAGACTTTCTCCACCATTGAGAGGTCAATAAAATGTACGCTGGGGTCATAAAACCTTCAAAGACACCCAACAAGACTCTACAGACTAAAAACCCAGCAGAGTTTTTGCAGGCAGCATGGCACATAAGAATGATACCCCAAATAATAATAGCAGAAGACAAAGTCTTTGACAAAGGCAGTCTTTGCATCATTCTGTTTGCTGGGTATTGAAAAACCATGTAACCAAAGTAGAAGGAGGAACCAACCCAGGAGTATTCACTGGCACTCATATTTAAGGAAGCTTGCAACCCCATAATAGAGGCGTATGAATTGGTAGTCTTGTCCATAAGCTGACACGACATCAAAGCAACAATGATTGGCAAAAGTGCCCAGTCAATCTTTCTTACTAATTTCTTCTCATACGCTGGATCAAAATCTAAATCAACAACTTGATCAATGTACTTCATAGCAACATCCGCATCATCTCTGTGGATGTCAATTCTCTTACCATCAAGTGACACCACAGTTGAAATAACTGGGTTTAGTTCTTGTTCGAATTCATTAGAACTCAAAACAGAAACGTTGTATTGATTCTTTTCTTCTTCGGTTGTTTTTGGGAGACTCATTTAATGATCAATAATTTCAATAAAGCTTCCTTCCCTCAACTGTCAACACCCGTTGTATTTATACCTTGACCGACTTTTTGATATCGCATTAATCATCGACATTGGATTGATGTATTTTTTATCTACGTTACCCAATTCAGTCATCACTGTAGGATTATTCCGCCCATCTTGATTCTTATTGTAACGTCTTATCGTTTTAGTGATAAAGTACAGACCACGATTGGACGTTGCGATGCTCATGAGTTTTCAACGTTTGCCGACGTATTTTTACTCTAGTTAAGCCAGCAATAAGTGCAAAACACATATTTTATGGAAGTACAAAACGTGCAAAACATGTGTATAATTCAGCGGACCCAGGCGTTTCTAATGGCACAAATCTGTGGCAATATCTGAATTACAGAATCGCATCGGCTTTGGCGTGTTATCTTTGGTGGTAACCCAAAAAGGTAAAAGACAACAATTCCGCAAGTGGTCCAAAGTGTATATAAAGAGCTAGAGGAAGCGTCCGAAGGCTGAAGTTACCGCTATCTGCACTCAGTATGACAGCTGGTACTAGTCCTGTATTCCATAATGTATCCGTAAGTGATTACAGAAACCCTAAAATCAAACAAGAGGATAACGTTAGAGACAATGAAGACGAAGAGTACAACCCTTCTTTAAAGAGGACTCTCTCTCAAACGGTGGAGGGGGAACGCAAACAAGTGAGGAAATCAGGTAAACATCAATCTTCTGCTTGTTGCTCTTGCCAAAAGAAGAGGAAGAAATGCGATGGCAGCTATCCTAAATGCTCTGGATGCATCAAGCATGGGGTAGAATGCACTATCATATATCCGCCAACAGGCCAAGAGATCAAAAGAAACCACTTGGAGTCTTTGGAAAAGACTATAACCCATCTGCAAGATCAGTTACAAGCATATAAATATGAGAAAGATAATTTGTCAAACTCATCAGCGCCTGTATCAGCACGATCTACAGAACACACAATCTCAGGCAACCCTGGATTGCCGCAAGAGGTTGAACTGATAACTCTTGGAGCTGCTGGTGAGTCTAGGTACATAGGTGAGTCTTCTGCATACTCAATTGCCAAAGTTATCAATTCCACTTTGAGCTCATATCCTACCAAACACAAAGACTCAAAGCCCAACGGATCAACACTTTCTTCCCCCGCTTCGTCAACTACCACATCTTATAATAACTGTGATCCACCATTTAAGTTTCCAGATAGTTACACCGCCTCTGCTTTACTGGCAACGTACAAGGACACTGTGCAATTTCAGTACCCCTTTCTTGAGTGGAAATATATTGAAAGTTGCTATCAAACCGTCATTGTTAACAGATCAAAAGATGCTGTACCAAATTTCTTTATATTCATGATTTTGGCGATAGGGTCACAGTTGACTTATGCGCATCAAAGAAAGTCTCAGTCTAATTTTGCTAGAGCTTATTATCAACGTGCGTTTGACTTCATTGCTCCAGTAATTGAAAATGTAGACTTGAGAACTGTGCAAGCATATTTACTACTAGCTATATTTTCTCAAAAGGTTTCTGATGGTAACTCTGTTTGGCAAAGCACGGGTTTGGCAATACGAACATCAGTCGCTTTAGGTCTTCACCGAAGGTCCTATCGTCGGAATAAATACAAAGAAATTAATGACATTGATGACTTGAAAGCAAGGGTATTTTGGTCTGCTTATGGAATTGAAAGAATAAATGGTTTATTATTGGGTCGGCCTTTTAGTATTTCAGATATTGATATTGATGTTCCGTTCCCATTAGAAACGGAGGAAACCAAAGTAGCTTGCCATGTTTTCAAATTAAGAAGTATTCAATCCAATATATGTACTTTCATTTACAATCCTCTAAAAAAGTTTAGCAACCCGGAAGAAAACGATGCAACTAAAGTTCAGATATTAATTGAACTAAATGATTGGACTGCAACATTTCCATTTAAAGAAAATGCTTCTTCAACTTTTGAGACAAATAACTGGTGTTTGATCTCATACCATAACTCAATTCTTTTGTTATTAAGACCAACCGTCTTACATGTTGCTCAGACCAAAGAAAAATCAACCAAAAGAGATTTGGAATGGTTTAAGGTGTTTACCGAAAGTGCATCTGCTGTTTGTATTAATTACAAAAGCATGCATTTGAGAGGTAAATTAGACTACACATGGTTGGCAATGCATTGCTGTTTTGTTTCTGGTATTTCATTTTTGTATTGTATCTGGTTGGACAAGTCTCTCAATGTCTTAGAATGGAAGCGAAAGAGCATTATTTACGAAACAATAAATGCATGCTCAAGTATCATGTATGTTTTGGCAGAGAGATGGGAGTCTGCATCAATTTTTCGTGATACCTTTGAAAGATTTAGTATGATTGTGAAATCACTCCTAGATGAGAAAGATATTTCCAAAACAGAAGAAGAAATAAATGACGTTTGTAAGACAGGAGTATTTGTTGAAGGTAGTATTGAAATTGACAGCTATTTGAGGGGGTTAACTAATAAAAATAGATTTCAAGGGGAATACAAAACGCCAATAACACCATTAATTGATCCAATTAAAGAGACAGATACATTTGGCAATGATGAAGCACTTTGGGAATTTCTAGAAAGTACAGGTGATGTATATTTACGGAATCTCTTCAATGAAATGGAAGACAGTATTAACTTATAATTTAGAAACACTTAAATATACAATATTATTTAATAAAAATACGCTAATAGAAAATGTAGAAAGAGGGTAAGTAAAGTAAAACAAATGACGAATATCAGAGTAATATGTCTTCATTGACAAAAATTTTTCTGATGGCTTTAATCAATTCATCAAAACTTTTTGCTGAACCTTTAGTATGAGTGAATACTAATCTGGATGAATCTTTACCTGCATGAGAAACCGAACAAGCAAATTTAACAGGTTTGATATTTAATGCATTGTGTTTAACAACAGCAGCTTCAATCTTTTGTGTTTGTTTATTGATGACTATATTTCCTACACCGTAGGTCTTCCAACCAACTAACAATGACTCAATTGCGTGAAATCCATCATCCGGACATAATATCGTTTCAAATGTGACAGGTTTTGCCGCAGAAGTAGACCCAAACAATGCTTTCAAAGTTTCACCAAAAGATTGCTTTCTTGTATTATTCGAAGGTGTAATGTTTGACCCTTGAGATAAATTTCTGAAAAAGGAGCTTTTTCTTTTGTTGTTCTTGGTAGCTTTATCATTGGAATCCCAATCTTCAAGCGGCTTTCTTTGCTTTTCGACGTTAAGATTTTGCATCTCCAGTTGCTGTTGTTGCTGCTGCTGCTGCTGCTGCTTTTTAGCTTCTGCTTCCTTTTGCTTTTCAGGACTTTCGAATTCTTGTTTGGATTTTCTAATAGCATCTTCGAATATTTCAAATGTGCCATTGCTATTGCTACGACCTCTATCCTCATTTTTAGGAGACCCTGGAATATTGGGTAATTTATTAACCTTGTAAGCATCCTCAGAGTAATTAGTAATAAAAGAATCTTTTATTGGTTCCGAAATTTCTGGCAATGTTGGATAATTTGATGAAGTATTCGTTTCATCAACGCTATCGACTACTGGTATCTCAGACTTGGTATTGGATTTGTCGACAAAGAAAAGACCATCATCTTCAGTTGGTGTTGCTACAGCAGATTTAGATTTCAGATAATCAATTGAGGTGTCAGCAGTTTCTTCTCCTTCATGTTCATCGAGTGTATTCCAACTATAGCCATTGATGGTGTTTTCATCTGCATGATCATTCGCATCATCATCTTCATCTAGAGCAATCATACTCATTCTAGACAACCTATCATTTTTCTTAGTGGGGACATTCTTGGCAATCTCATCATCCAATTCTTTTAAGTAAAAACTGAGCCTGTTTGATGATTGCTTGGTTGAATACATTGATAAAACGCTGTATCTACTTTTATCACCTAGTTTTGAAAATCTGGTAACATTTGGAACATAAACGTCGCTCAATTTTGTTGGAACTTCTCTGTTTCTAACAACTGTTTGAGATTGATGCAATTCCATTTCTTCTCTTTCTTTTTCTTCTAGCTCGGCCTTTTGAGCTTGCAGCTCTTGCCTCTCTTTTTCAACTGATGCAGCCTCTTCTTCAGCTGCTTTGATCTCTGCTTCTAAGGCCGCCTTTTCTTCTGCTTCAGCCAGTAATTTTGCTGCATCTTGTGAAACTCTTTTTTCGTAGGCTTCGTAGGCTCTATATCTTGGGTCTAGTTTAGACATAGGCTTTGGTGGCGCTGGTGCAGTGGATGAAATGGTTGAAGGTAGGTCTGAGATAGCTCGCCGTTCAAAAACTGGGATATCGTTTGAGTTTAGTAACTTTGAAATTTTAGAAATTGGATCACTTGTATTACGATTCTTGGCTTCAGCAGGAAGGGATGCTTTTTTCCTTTGAACGGTAGCAGATAGTCTCTTTGAAGCACGCTTCTTTTTACCAAAAACAATAGCATTTATGGTAGCCATTGACTCAGAATTTGGAATTGACAAATTCTTCTTTGAGTCATTGGTAAACAAAGCATCACAAAGAGCAGCAAAATCTTGTGAAGTTCTTTTAGCAAAATCAGCCGGCTTCTTCTTTTCATCATATTCAGCCATTTTAGCATATGTTGATAAAACCTTTGAAGTAATAGAATTTCTCTTCAACGTCCTAGTTGGTGGGAGGGGTGGCTGACGAAGTTCATTCATTGATGACAAAATAGATGCTCTTTTAGTTGGTGTTGCCATAACAGAAGCATTACCAGAAAATAGCATAGAATTTCTTTGAGATTTAGAAGACGAATGTGGTAATATGACATTATTTTGAGATGGTGTGCTAGATTGAGAATTATTAGCAGTGGATGTTTTAATGTAATCATCATAAGCAGGCCCAGAACTTGGAGGAGGAACATTTTCAGGTATTTTATAAGCTTGAAGTGAATCTCTTGATTTTGAATTTTTAAAACTTTGGAATGAGGTTGGTCTTCGTGAAGATGAAGCAGTAAAAGAAAATCTCTTTTTAGATGACATAGAGGAAGAATTTGTCGAATTTGTTACTTTTGAAATAATGGAAGAAGTTCTAACCAAGCCACCATTTTCTTTAGAGTCAGGATGTTCGTGTCTGTATTGGAGTAAAAGCGAGTAGAATGTTTTCTCAGGATTTGATTCCGGAGATATTAATGCATCAATAATGGTTTCCTTTGATCTACCATGCCATAGAATAACCAAATTTTCTAAAATTTTCTTGTCAATTTCTGATTTCGAAGACACAGGTTTAGTTGCAGATTCAACTGAAGGTAATTTGTTATATTCGTCATCTTCATCACAATTATAGTATTTTTTGATCAGAGGATGTCTTAAGATGTCATTAGTCTTAATTCTTTTGATAGGATCAACTGTTAGCATTTTGGAGATGAGGTCTTTTGCCTCTATTGAAAGGTTTTCTTCCATTTCATATTTACCCACTTGAACCTTGAGAAGCAAATCTCTAATGTTGTCATCATCAAATGGTAGCCTTCCTGTCAAGATAGCAAAAAGAATAACACCACAGGACCAAACATCAGACTCAGCACCATGGTACTGCAAACCACTGACAATTTCGGGGGCGGCATAATGAGGTGAACCACAGGAAGTTTCTAAAAGCCTGCCACTTTCCAAGGCGGCCATACCAAAATCAGCTATTTTAATGTTTAGGTCCTTGTCTAGCAATATATTTTCAGGTTTCAGATCTCTGTGACATATACCCAAATTATGACAATATGACGCCCCTAGTATTATTTGTTTGAAAAAGTTAATAGCGGTGGCTTCAGGGAGTGGGCCACTTTCCACTAAGAGGTCAAATAGTTCGCCACCTTCTACATATTCCAAAATGAGGTAAAGCTGTTTGTCTGTTTCCCAAACGTCATAAAGTCTCAAAACATTTTTGTGGTTTAGAAGTTTCATGATGATAATTTCTCTTTCGATGCCGTAACTCAAGCCAGCAGAATCCTTGTCATCACTCTCACTCTCCTGGTTGGACTCCTGCATAAGTGCATCTTTGGAGACGATTTTGACAGCTGCCCGCTGTCCGTTTACCATATTGCTGGCCAAAAACACACGGCCAGTGGACCCCTTCCCTAGAGGTTTGCCCAGTTTCCAAGGTCCAATTTTGGCATTGTGGGGTTTCCTAATCCCCAGCGCCGAAGATGTGTTGGCGCTAGACGAAACGAATGAAGAGGCGTATGACCCTTGTCTGTAATGTGAGGTCATTATTAGTTATAACGGTGTCTACTGCTGAAAGCGATTTATTAGTATGAGTTTCAAATATGTGAGTACCAAACTTCAGCGGTGATGCAATACATACAAGTGGAACTGAACACACTCGACTAATTGTAGTTTTGAAGATTGAAAAGAGTGTGTGAATCTAAAAAAGAGAGGTAAATTTTGATTTCGAGCAGTGAAATTGGACTGTAAACAAGAAGAATTCGTAGATGTGGATATGTCTAGTGTTCTTTATTCAAACGATCGACGGTACACACTTCAATCAATCGCAAAACCAACTAAAGCAGAGGAAGAAACTCTATCGTTAAAAATTATGAAAAACCAAAACACGCTTTTTCTTCTCAGGGGGAAAACGACAACAAAGAGTTACTTACGGAAAATGCGACGCGTTTAGGTATCGTGTAGCAAATGGCTCATGAGTGCTGCTGGCCAGCTGGCTAGCTAGACGTGGTGGATAGTTGAACTTCAGTACCGCAGATTTTCAATCATGAGACTCTATGTTCCACGACCCGCAATAACGTGTGTGTTTCAACTTTTGAAATGTAACAAAAAGGATCCTCTTTTAGGAAATAGTGATATACAATAAATTATCTAAAATATAACAACAAAACAGAACTTAGTAGGAACCACCTAATTGTTCCTTGTGGGCTTCGATAACGTCGTTTTCCATCATGTCCAAGCTTTCAGGAGTGGAACTTGGGTCCAATCTCTCACCGTCGTAAAGAAATCTCAAAGAGTTTGGCGCATGGCCCTGTCTCTTGCAGAAGGCGTCCATTAATCTCTTGAGCTGTGCAGACCTTCTGATCTTGAAAAAGACTTCTGCTTTACCGTCAGAGACCTTCAAGTTAATATGGGTTTCAGAGTCTTCTGCCTTTGGTTCTTCAGACATATTGGGTAGCTGTAAAGAATGTTAGTACTGTCACTTCTTAATAATGTAGAGGCAAGTGGCTCTGCAATCAGAGAAAAAATTGATTCTGAACATTCCCAAAGATAAACAATAGCAACAATGAGCCTGTTTCTCATTGTGCATTCACCTCTATTTTTCTGCCTTCTCGATGCCAATCGCACCTACTCATCGATCCTCTCTAATGCCAGTTTCTTGCTCCCCGTCATCGTTCTACGTACTCTTTTATCGTTAAGAAAGCAGATGTTAATGTATCGACAAAATTTCCGCCACTTGAAAATGCGAAAATAATAAGAAGCTTACGTAAGCGCTGCTCGGCATCAATAATGTTAGAGATAACGGTTGTTTGCTATTCTTACTAGAAGATACATCATAGCGACTAGTTGTGTGCAATAGAATACGGAGTCTAGAGTCTGTCATGCTATCGTGCAAAAACTTTTTGGAAAAGACTGGTGTGGTCTATTCAATTCGGTTATGTCTGACACTCAAAGTTGCAGTGGATCAAGAGGAACTGCAGGGAGAAAGGTGAGCGGAAATTCTCATTGGTATACTGCAGTTTCTAGCATATGGTCACAGTGGATTGTTATGGATTTGCCTGTTTGCCTTTTTACGCAAAGTGTTTGCTATCATGAACCTGTGAAAATGAGATCATCAAATCAAAGACAAGAAACTCGTAGAGACAGACGGCTTACCGAATAGAGTATATTTGCATTAATTGCATGGTCGCAGTGCAATACAAGAACCGCAGATAGAATATAAAAAACCTGAAAGCATTATCAGCATGCCCGATGAAATTAACTAGACGAATTGGTGTAGAACTCGTGCAATCGTAAAACCCCACTTAGTATGTAAAAGTCAAAAATGTTAGAGATGATAAATGCAATAGTTACCAGTGAAAACATAAAAAGCTAAACAATCTTTATAATATGCATGATATCACAGAGGTAAAATGGTGGAGTTCAAAGGTTGTTCCAAATCACACAGCTGGCCTAAAATTAAACCAAGTGCGCCAATGGAGAGACCCGTTAACACATCTGTGTAAGAGTGCTTGAAATCAGAGACACGAGACGTGGCAACATCCAACACTAGCAAAACGGGCAAAAGGCAGAGTGCTATGACAGCGGTTTTCACATTGCACTTTGACCAATATGTTTTCAGTATCCACAGTGTAACAAACCCAAGACCACTAGATGACATGGAGGAATGGCCAGACGGACAAGATTTGAATCCATCTGCCAGTATTCTTTTGCCTAGCGGCGCTGTGCAGACAGATACATCGACTAAATTTGCTGGATTCAATGATGTGACAACAGCACCGCAACGCGCTAAGAAATCAGGACGCAGTTTTGTAAGTCTGATCTTCAAGAAGGTTGTTAGAAACATGGTGAAACTGATTGTGAGTGAAAAATCCAATAACGATTTGTAAAAGCATTGGAATTTCTCCTTAGTCTTGGAGTCCAGCATGATGATTGAGGATATTATCACCAATGGCAATATAACAGAAACAACCAGCATCCAAATGTCGTTGTACTTTTCGTATCTAACGAACGGATTTGATATTGCTGGATCTGTCAGTGAAAAAGGCCTTGTTGCTGGATCTGCAAACACCTCCATGTAAATTGACGAGCAAACACAAATGATAATAACTATCCAAGAAGTGGCATTACCCTTTATCTTGCCCTTAAACCTCTCTACAAAGTGTACAGCGTCCATTGACCTTCAAGTTCACACAATACAGATCTTGTTTTTAGAATTGAAAAAAAAAATTACCAAACAAATTGTATTATCTTCCTACGATTATATACATTATAACAAAAAGTCCCAAACCTTATCCATTTTAGAGTGGAAGATCTTGTCTTCCCATACTTCGTTATCCACTAATCTAGCATCTGAATCAATGTCCACATCATCTAGTGGGATCAGCCATGGCTCTCTCCTGTAAATCGTGAGTTGTGTTCCGAGCCATAAGACAAAGAATAAAATTAGAGAAATGTATGCAGTAAAGAAGTTGGAAGCAGTGAAATTGAAAAACACAGCATAACCTTGAATGAAGGTGATGATCACAAGAAAGATAAATGTAAACCATGCACAAATTGGTCCAAAGTTAGCCTTGAATGGTAATGAGGATCTTGGAATTTGCCTTGACTTCAATATCGACATGAATCTAATATGAGCAGCACTGATAAAGCACCAACAGATGACACCAGATAAAGCAGCAATATTCATCAACCAATTAAAAACAGTGATACCACTGTTGGAAACGTTCAAAAATGCCAACAATCCAAAAGCACATGTTGCAAGGACACCATAAAATGGAACACCTGATTTGTTAGTTTTTCCAAAGAAAGATGGGGCTGTCGTGCCTGCCATAGAGTACAAAACTCTTGAGCCTACATACACAGTAGAATTTGCAGCAGATAGAAGAGTCATCAAAATAACTGCGTTGAAAATGTGTGGCAGGATTCTGGTACCAGAGTTCTCGATAGCAATTAGAAATGGAGAAGAAGAAATAAAATTGGTAGTGGACTCCAATTTAGGGTCGTTGTATGGCACTAAAAGACCAATGAAAAACAAGTTACCAATGTAAAAGAGGCAGATTCTCAAGATGACCTTGTTGATGGCCTTTGGCACGTTTTTTCTTGGGTTTGCGGATTCGCCAGCACTGATACCAGTGACTTCGACACCCTGATAAGTGAAGGCAGCGTTGATAAGAGAAGAAACGAACCCAAGAAATCTATCAGTGCCCACATTAGAGACCAAACCAGCACCTGCGCCCCAAGGACCAGGGTTTCTCCAATAACGGAACCCAACAGGCCCTTGTTTACCAGCACCACAGACCATACAAAGGGCATAAATGATAAACCCGAGACATGCGGTAACTTTAATGAAAGAGATCCAAAACTCAACTTCTCCATAATATTCAACGGGAACAAAATTTAGAGCAAACACTAATACAAAGAAGATTAAAATCCACGCCCACACAGGAACTTTGCTAGTCCAGAAAAGAATGCATTGGGCTGCTGAAAACAATTCGATAGCAAAGGAAATTGCCCATTGGAACCAGTAAAGCCAATTGGATGAAAATCCGATAGCCCGTGAGATATATCTGGTATTGAAGGTGCACAATGAACCAGCAATTGGTGTGTGTGTGGCCATTTCACCAAGTGATTGAGTGACGGAGTAAGCTAGGACACCAAAAAAAATGTACGAAATCAATGTGTTAACAGGACCTGCCTCTCTCAGTGGAGTGGATGTACCAATGAATAAACCTGTACCGATGGTACCACCCAGTGCAATCATAGACATGTGGCGTGCCTTCAATCCTCTCTTAACGTCAGTTTCATGCACGTATCCCTCATACTCATCGCTTTCCCTATTTTTAAACTCTATGGGTGACTTTTTCTCGTTAATGGTGTCACTTGATACAATATCATAAAGTTTTTCCTGAGTTTCCTCACCGAAACTGTCATGGTCCTTTGTTGTGTTTAGCACACGCTTGATAAACGACATAGTCTGGCTTCAGTAACAACGTTATGTCTTATTTGAGTAAAAGAAAAAAATTTTCGTAAGATGAGAAGAGCATCTCGCCAAGTATAACATGACATATTTTCTTTTCTTTTTACTTGGGCTACCTTGCCAAGAACTTAAAATTGGCTAAAGTAAAGCTTGGTGTAGTTTTGCAGTCATATGGCCGCTAACATACATGAATAGTATACACAAACACAGATCTTACTTTTATCAAAACCGGTAAAACGGTTTTGAACAAAGTTGTTCCGATGAAAAAAATCTCAAAAAACCGTTATATGAGATGAGCTATTTTCCAAAACAAGGTCTGTTCTGCTCTATATCTCTCTTCTAGTCATACTCAGTAAATCGACAACTGCGTCGACCATTAAAGTTGTGTTTTTACTAATATAAAACTACGCAATCACTAACCTACTAGTAAAACATTTTTACTTGTTAATAAATAACTAAAAACCTATAAAAAATAACAAAAGCAGTATCTATTAAAGCATACATTTATAACAAAAAGTCCCAAACCTTACTCATGAAAGTATTCTTAGCATCATCTTCCCATACTTCATTATCAATTTCTCTTGCGTCAGAATCAATATCAACTTCGTCCTTGGCAATGAGCCATGGTTCTCTTCTATAGAAAGTGAATTGTGCCCCAGCCCAAAGAACCACAAATAGCATTAGTGAAACGTATGCAGCAAAGAAATCAGAGGCATTGAAATGGAAGAAGACAGCGTAACCTTGAATAAAAGTGATCAAAACAAGGAAGAAAAGTGTAATCCATGCACATATTGGACCAAAATTAGCTTTGAATGGTAAAGAAGACCTTGAAATGTGTCTTGACTTTAAAATCTCCATAAACCTGATATGAGCGGCAGTGATAAAACACCAGCAAATTAGACCAGCAAGGGCGGAGATGTTCATCAACCAGGTGAAAACGACTGTACCATTGTGTGAAACGTTTAAGAAAGCCAAGGCACCGAAAACTGCTGTCCCAATGACACCATAAAATGGGACACCTAATTTGTTAGTCGTTGCAAAGAATTTTGGAGCTGTTGTACCAGCCATGGAGTAAAGGACTCTTGAGCCAATGTATACATTTGAGTTGGCAGCAGACATAAGAGTCAAGAAAATTATCGCATTGAAAATATGTGGAAGAATCTTGGTACCAGAGTTGTGAATGGCGATTAAGAATGGAGAGGATGAAATAAAGTTAGTAGTGGAGCCCAATTCTGGGTCATTATATGGCACTAAAAGACCAATGAAAAACAAGTTACCAATGTAAAAGAGGCAGATTCTCAAAATGACCTTGTTGATGGCTCTTGGAACGTTTTTTCTTGGGTTTGCGGATTCACCGGCAGTGATACCAGTCATTTCGATACCTTGATATGTGAAAGCAGCATTGATAAGCGAGGAGACGAACCCCAGGAATCTATCAAGACCAACTCTGTCAGGAACTAGCTCTGCACCGGCACCCCAAGGACCAGGGTTTCTCCAATAACGGAACCCAACAGGCCCCTGCTTACCAGCACCACAGACCATACAAAGGGCATAAATGATGAATCCCAGACATGCAGTGACCTTGGTGAAGGAGACCCAGAACTCAGCTTCACCGTAGTATTCAACCGGAACGAAATTCAACGCAAAGATAAACACAAAGAAGATCAAAATCCATGCCCATGCAGGAACTCTGTTTGTCCAGAAGAGAAGACATTGAGAAGCGGAAAAGATCTCAATGGCAAAGGTGATGGCCCATTGGAACCAGTAAAGCCAGTTAGATGCAAACCCAATGGATTTTGAGAGGTATCTTGTGTTAAATGTGCAGAAAGACCCGGCAATTGGGGTGTGTGTGGCCATTTCACCAAGTGATTGAGTCACCGAGTAGGCCAACACGCCGAAAAAGATGTATGAAATTAACGTATTTACAGGACCGGCCTCGTGCAATGGCGCAGAGGTACCAATGAAGAGACCCGTACCAATGGTACCACCAAGGGCAATCATGGAAATGTGGCGTGCTTTGAGGCCTCTTCTGACCTCTGTTTCGTGCACGTAACCTTCAATTTCGTCGCTGTTTCTTGTCTGGTATTCAACAGACTGTTTCTTTTCTGTAAGATATGCTGATGCTTCCATTTCGTCGTCCGACGACTTTGCAAGCTTCACCTCGTCATCAGATGAGTTGGAGCCTTGCAGAACTTGTTTAAAGAACGACATTCTTCGTCTCGTGCTAAGAATGTCTCTGCTACTAAGCTGGTGAAAATTTTCTTCCTCACCTATGACATAGAACCGTTGAAAATTTTATCGGAGTAGGAGGGAGAAAAAAGAAAGGAGATGACCAAAAAATGTGAAAACACAATATTGTAGTCAAATTAAAGCCGTCAAATAGGGAATGTTATTGGTTTAGGCATGATTTAACAACCAAGATTAACAAAGCCCTGGTTCTTGTTTATGGTACACTTCTAAGGGTTGCAACAAAAATTGGAAAATAGCGCGCCAGGGTTCTCAGTTTTTATATCGAACTATCTCTCACTTCTCATAGAGTTTAGCCATCGTTGTTGTTACGATTAGTATTGGAAGGAATAACATGCCACGTCTAGAGCAATGGGAGATCAAGAAGTACTGGGAAATCTTTAGAGGCCTGAAGCCTGTTGATAATAAACTTGATGGCAACAAATTGGCGCCGGTGTTCAAGAATTCACAGCTTCAACAGGAGAAACTCACAGCAATCTGGGACCTTTCAGATATTGATTCGGACGGCCAATTGGATTTCGAAGAGTTCTGCATTGCAATGCGATTGATTTTTGACTTGGTCAATGCAAACGTCAACGAGGTGCCAAGGAGCCTACCTAATTGGTTGATTCCAGGATCGAAGAGATATTTGGTGCAGGCTGATGAAGACGTGCAGTCAGGCGTGATGAACACTTCGATGAGTAACGAAAGCGACACAGATGATGAATACGCACTTAGCTCCGACTTCGACTGGTACATTTCACCACAGGACAAATCCAGCTACGAAGATCTTTATAATTCCAGCTGCGACAAGTACGGACGCATTTCGTTTGATTCCCTAGAGTCCTTGTACAAGAGTCTAAACAACGTTCCAGAGACCGATGTGTCGTATGCATGGAACATTGTCAACCCAAAGCAAAGTGAAACCATAGACAAGGATCAGTGCTTGGTGTATCTTCACATTTTAAACCAGAGAACAAAGGGTAAAAGAGTTCCAAGATCCGTGCCCGCTAGTTTGAGAGCCACGTTTTCGAAGGAGACGCCCGAATTTGACATCGAGTCAAGCCAAACACAGCTGAATGTGGAGGTTCCAAAACCGAAAAACGCCTTTGAAACCTCGAACACAAGGACGAGTCAAAATGATTATACCGAAACGAAGGACAAAGACTGGCAGGAAGTGGCATTGAGAAGAGAGCTAACCGATCTAGACAAACTACTTGCTAAGGCTAAAGAGCAAGAAAACAGAAAGGGGCAAGATACACATCTAAATGAAGTCAAATATGAGTTCGAGCAGTTACTCAAATACAAGGAAAGACAGTTAGAACAGATTTCCACAAATAGCAATGGTGGCACGACCGACCTGAAATCTATACTAAACAATATCGAGTCAATTGACATCCAAGTTAATCAACTAGAGGCGTTTTTAGAATCCAAGAAAGCTGAATTGCGTTCACTCAATCAAGAAATTGAATCGCTAAGATAATAAATGCCAGAGGTTTTGGTCTCCTTTTTATTATATTTATTTAGTTATATTATTAATTATATACATCTGAACACTATGATCCAATTCCAAAGAAACAAAATAAAGAGATATATTAACAGAATGTGGAATATTTTATTATTTAGGAAGATAATGAACAGCACTTCTTTTGTCACTTATTCAAGTCCTTGTTCATTAAGTTTCTAGTCAGGGAAGGAAGCGCAACTCTCATTCCATCTAGATCCTTACTCATCTTGACCTGGCATCCTAACCTACTGGTCTCTGTCAAACCAAAGGCCAAATCAAGCATATCGTTTTCATCGTCGTCCGGTTCGGGAATCTCGTCATAAAACTCTGGATCAATGATAACGTGGCAAGTAGAACATGCACATGACCCACCACAGGCACCCTCCATATCTAAATTGTGTGCCTGTGCGATGTCAAGTAGGTTGTCACCCTCTGCAACTTCATATGTTGTTTGTGCTCCATCCTTAGTAATGAATGTCACATGAAGTTCCTGACCCGGCTTTGGAGGCGTTAGATGCCCGTGGAAACGCCTTGGCATTACGCTAGTTCGCATCAGAGTGCCTGCAACAGCTCTAAACATATTTATTAATCAACTAAGTTTTAAAAGAGGAGTTTTCGATTGGTGAATAAAAAGATGAAAAAAATAATGATTACTATGACTAAAGTCAGTATTCATAATTAATTAAAACTGCCGTAGCTTGTGCTGCACTGCACTGGTGTAACCCAGTTGACTCGGCATTGTTGAGGGTGGCTTCTACGTACGCCATTATTCCATTTTATAGCGGTAACTGCTTCTGGCGGCCTCGATATCTACGATTTACACGTTTCGGCTATAATAAAGAATGAATCACATCTCTTTAATGAGCATTGGCACTAATAGCAAGCGAATATAGTTTTGGTATAAGCTGCGGCTTTGTTGTAAGGCCTGTCAAATATGATTGGGCCTTCAGTGCAATGGGGGATGTCATTTTACTGTCAATTTCATTGCTTCTTTTCGTAAGTGACACAAGATTGATGAAATTTTGACAAGTTTCGTTCAAACTGTGCAAATGAAGGTGATTTTCTTTGAATCTGAGATTGGTATATTATGATCATCTAGTTTGCTATCCTAAAAATGCCAATAAGACTTGATGATCGTAGTACACTCTGATTAAGTAAAAGGATTTATTATCAACACTTTGTTAAAATCTCACAAAAAAAAAAAGGAACCTCAAAAATTTGTATTAGTCCCCGTTTATTAAGCCACTTGTTCTTTGTTAAGTTAGCAATCACAGGAAAGCCAACGCATGCAAGATGGCAAGCCGATTTTTATCATATGTACAGGACATTGAACTTTTGAAAAGAGACATTGATGGGAAATTCAGCGAGCTGGGGCAAAACTCCGATTCTAAGACACAATCAGAAATAGCCAATCTCATTGAAGAATCGTTGGATATACTTGACTCAATGAACTTAGAAATTCAGTCCCTTCCAACGGCACAAAGATCCAATATGAATGCACAACTACGGACGTTGAAAAGCGATTTCAGTAACTACCAAGGCAGACTGAATGATTATATCAGTAGCAATCAAAAACGTGAGTTATTTGGCGATGACGACAACTATCAGCAAAGGCAGACCTTGCTTTCAACAAACGCCAGCATTGAAAGATCAACACAAAGGTTACAGGATGCAACGAGAACTGCATTAGAATCAGAAAATGTGGGGTCTTCTATTCTGTCGAATCTCAGGACTCAGAGAGATCAGATTCTCAATGCTAGAGATACGCTAGGCGACGCAGACACTTATGTTGATAGGTCACTCAGAACTTTGGGGTCTATGAGTAGAAGAATGGTACAGAATAAGTTCTTAACTTATGGAATTATCGCATTGTTAATATTGCTTATCTTACTAACGCTTTATTCCAAGTTCCACTAACAGAGTGTTCAAAGAAAGCATAAGAAATGAAAACTATATCAGCTTTATAAATTAAATAATGTATAACTTTCGAAAGAGTTCCCTATTTACTTAAAAAGACTACTTTTATGATGCCTCATATTCCTCGCAGTTGATGTTAACTTCTGTTTCATCCAAGCAGTACTTTTCCATTGCATTTCTAACATTCGATAGAAAATCCTCGTTGTGAGAATTACCTGATGCAATGGTTTTCGCACTAGACTTTCTACTTAACGCATATCCAGGAATATTCTGTCCCACAAAGCCATCGTCTTCCATGTCGATCTCCAACTTATGTGCAGCTAAGCTCAACAATGATTTGCCACTCTTACGGCGACCCAATAATGGATAAACACTTGGCCTTGGTTCATACTTGCAAATTTCATCCGCATCATAGAAAGACTTTCTCTTTGAAGGAGTAGATGGAGCACGACAGATAACACCAACATCCTGGATCATTCTGGCAACCAGAGCGGTCCATCCACATTGCCATTTAGCACCATAACCCTTACCTGAATCACCATCGAAGTATTCATAAAAGTTTATCAACTCTTTGAAATACTCATCGTTGTTCAACAGATCCAAAACTTGGTTAGAGTTAACCTGTTCTTCGGTTAATTCAGCATCATCATTATCAGGTGAATCTAGTGGACCATGATAAGCTTTATAGCCACCTTCATCGGGCATGAAAATGTGAATTAATCTTTGCTGGATTTCCTCTGCTGCTTGACCTAAGTTTAGGTACTCACCAGATCCTTTCGGACACTCTACTTTAAGAGAGGATCCATAGTAAAGATAAAATCTTAATAATGACTCAATCAAAAGAAAATTTGTAGGGAACCAAATTGGTCCTCTCCAATTGGAATTACCACCAAACATACCAGAATCTGATTCACCAGGTAAATATTTCGCAACGTAATCTGCCCCATTAATGTTCATATGAGCTGGGTGCTCTTCGTGATACTTGGAGAGTGATCGAATACCATAATTAGACAAAAACTCATCCTCATCAAACAGCTTTTGTAGAATTGCCTCTAAACGATCTTTATTAACAAGTGATAGCAATAACCGATTTCCTTCACCCTTTGCTTCCATTGAAGCAATGTGACGTTTAACTAAATAGCCTTTATTTTTAATTAACCAAAGCAATCTCTTCTTAAAAGATGGGAATCTATTTAAAACTTCAGGTTCAATAGTAGTTGTAGCAAATAATGGAATTAACCCAACCAAAGAACGAACTTTTATTGTGTCCATATAGTTGTTTCCCCAATTAATTTTGTCGTAGAAAAACTGGTCTTCGTCATCCCAAAGGGAAGCTTCGGTTGGTATCCCATCTTTTTCACTTTTGTTTAAAAATGTCATGGCATCAGCAATCAAAAGGTATTGTTCAAAAAACTTAGAGGCAATGTCTTCATAGACAGAGTTCTCTTTCGCAAGTTCAAGTGCAATGTTCATCATTGTCAAAGAATACCAAGCAATCCACCCAGATGCATCGGATTGTAACAATTTCACACCCTCTGGAGGTTCGGATCTATTGAACAAACTGATGTTGTCGAGGCCTAAGAAACCACCCTCAAAGATACCATTACCATCGATATCTTTACGATTAAGCCACCAAGTAAAGTTTATCATCAACTTTTGAAAAACACCTTCCAAGAAACGTCTATCGGCTTTACCCCACATTTTCTTTTCAATCTTATAGGTTCTGTAAGCGGCCCAAGCTTGAACTGGAGGATTAGTATCGCTAAAATTCCATTCATAAGCCGGAATTTGACCTTGAGGGGACATGTACCATTCTCTCGTTAATACAACTAATTGAAATTTGGCAAATGCAGGGTCGATCATCGCAAGGGGAATTGTATGAAACGCAGTATCCCATGAGCAATAAAATGGATATTCAAAATTATCAGGCATTGAAAGAATATCTTCATTGTAAAGATGTTTCCATGCCTCATTACGGCCATTTGCCCTACCTATAACAGGAGGTAAATCAGAGTCAGGATCACCTCTATACCAATAATCATGAATAAAATGGTAAAATTGCTTCGACCACAATAAACCTGAAAAAGCTTGTCTTTGAACATTTCTCAAATGTTGAGGGATTGGTAGTGGAGTTACTGACCAGTAGAACTCATCGGCCTCTCTTATTCTAGCTTCAATTATATCATCATGAATATCTTCATTCAAAATAAGAGAATCGTCTGAAAGATCAGAGGTCAATCTGTAACGAATGGTAACATAGTCCCCAGCAGGAACACCGCCATTTTGGTCAAAGGAAAACCATCCACAGGCTTTCGTACCCTGGTGGTCTGGGTTGACAGCTGTTTCAATATCATCGACAATGTAATCATGAAAACCATCTTTACAGTATCTCGACTTGTTTTCAACATTGTATAATTTTTGAAAATTGGTGTCGTTGTCACAAAATAAGAATTTTGGATCAACGTCATCAGTGGAACCTTCATAACCTGGAGCAGGTGCAAAAACCAATCTTTTTTCACCTAGTATAGGGTGGCTGACTCTAATAGAATGCGATGACTCTTGACTCATTTTTGGCTTAACATCAAGATCAGGACCTTCAGGAACACCCCATGACCAGGTGTTTCTAAAAAAGAATTGAGGAATGATATGCAATGGGGCAGGAGCATTGGATCTGTTATAAGCAGTAATTCTGAAATACAATTCATTTGGATCTTCTTCATCTTTGGCAAACTCAAAAAAGATATCAAAATAATTGTTATCTTTGAAGGCATCTGTATCAGTGATTTCAAATTCAGGATCTAGCTTGCTTCTTTTACTGTTTCCCTCATACAATTCCTCATATGGGAACTTTCCAATTGGGTATTTGTACAAGTACTTAGCATAGGAGTGAGTTGGAGTATTATCCAAGTAATAGTAAAGTTCTTTGACATCCTCACCGTGATTACCGCTCTTTGGTCCAGCCCCGCCTGGTAATCCAAACAAAGATTCCTTCAAAATGCTATCATTCTCGTTCCAGAGTGCCATTGTCAGGTTCAAGTACTGTTTACTATCACTGATACCAGCCATACCTTGTTCTGACCATCTGAAAACCCTTGATTTGGCCGTTTCAAAGTCAAATTGCCACGCATCACCTTCGTTTGTGTAATCTTCCCTTGGCACACCCCAGCACCTTTCGGACACGTATGTACCCCACTTTTTCCAGTACTTGGATCTCTCGTTATCCTCTTTGAGACGAATTGCTTCACTGGTTGACATCTTTGACCAATTGTTAGCTATCTCATCAAAAGAAGAAGGAGTGGTCCGCTATCACAAAATTCATCTCTGAGCTTTTACCCCCATCTTCGCTTTGTTGAAATCATAAGTGTAAAAAAACTGGAGAAACAAAATGCTCAGCACTGATTTATCTATTATTCATCAATATAAGTATATAAGAAGGTTAATGTTGCCAATTGGACTTTTACCAGTTATGCTCTGTAGACGCAAACTCCATTCTCTATTTTGTATGCTATTTTGCCACGGATGACCTTGACTACACCGTAACCAGGCACAACAACCTCGCTCTCCTTTAGAGAGCGACTTCCGTTGGCTGTTTGTACAGCGTCAAACGAGAACACCTTGGGCTTGTCATGAGGCAACGATCGTTTTTCATTTGATGTGGAATCTTCGCTACTAGTGTTGTCAGTGGATAGCACATTTGGTATCTGTTTGTAGATGCACTTCATGTTTATTCTAAAGCATTCCTTACATACAGGCTTTCCTTCATCACATTTTACTTTTCGTGACTTACAGGTTAAACAGCCTGTTCGAGACTTCCGCTTAACCTCCACAGAAGGTGCCTTGATTTCTGTTTCACTTTGGATCTTAAGATGGCCATTGTTGTTCACTTTATTCACGGTTTTTTTCAGGTCTGTAAACGATTCCTTGTTCGTTTCTGTGTGAAGTATTGTCTGAAAACTGTATGCCCCTGATCGGGGATCCTCCTTAGTCAAAGATGTAGTATAGGACATAATTATTATATTAAAATTAATTAAAAGCAGGGTAATGAAAACAAAATTGATTAAAAGTATATGCTGCACAGCTTCCTACAGTGCCAGTTATGTTAAAGAAAAGCCGGTTTGTAAAATTGCTTTCCGAAGTTAATTTCAAGTGCTGACAAGTTTTGGAAATAATTGCTATTTGAGTGTCCAGAATCGAATATCAGTTACCTGAATGGGCTCCTTAAGTGATTATCCTCCCAACTTGTTTGATAACTAAATTGCTATGTGCAACAAATCGACGTTTTGTGTACAATAAGATGAAGTATAGCTGTTTGAAAATGTTTGCTATTTACAACCTTATATGTAGAATGTTTGTTAAAAAAAAAACCAAGTTTAAATGTCTTTGGCGTAACAGTGGTATTATAGGATGCTAATCCGAGTGCAGCGAGAGATGAGGAAAGTTATAATCTTGTTGGTGGCAAGTTACAAGTTAGCGATAGCTTGTATATGTGAGAGCCAAATGTATACTGGCTATAGGGTAGCTTCAGTTTAGTGATTGTGGCAAGGAAAGAGAGAAAAAAGAAAGGAAAAAAGAAGCCAACGTGCTTTCAGGTAACATAAATCCACTTGCTCAACTATAAAGTTTTCGTAACCTTTTTCCACTGAACAAAATGTTCGAAATTTGAATCCTTATACTTTACTCTATGGGTGTGGGTTGTTGCGCGTTGCATTTAACGTAAACAATACACATGCTGGATCTCGCAGCGAAAAATTTTTAAAAGCCCGCGATACACCTTGCATAGTGCCTTGCACCGGTAAAACCCTCATAATTATCCGTAAGACGTCATACAGGGATAAAATAGACCCGGTACCAATTCGGCATTTTTTTGTGCTTGTTCAAAGTCCGTCATGCATATTACTGCAGGCAATATGCAAGATTGCACTTCACATTTTCTCACACTAGAATGCACAGAACTAAAAACGGTTTGTTTGACTTTGCCTCCTATTGATGAAAAATCAGCTGCCCCTTTTTAAAGCTAATTCGCCGTGTGTGTGTCTTGATTATATGCCCAGATTAGAATCGTAACATTCGGGATGGATTCACAGATTGAATAAAGACAAATCACAACCGAACTTCTTTGGCGGATTTAAAGTGTCCAGAATCCTTTCAGACATTAAAGAGCTACATGCAGTTTACATCGCGGCAATTTCCATCTTATGGCACACTGCAGATTTGCAACAAAGAATAAAAATAACATAAAATTCATCAAAAGGCAGTATCAGGAATGGATTTATGTGTTGAATTTAAACATTTTCCGAATCTTTCAGTCACGAATTCTAGATTCCTTTTAAGTTCCTTGTTTTTCGTTCGTATATTTTGCTGAGAATAAAAATTTTATTCTGAACGCCTGATGCATGCGCCTTAACTACGAGGACTGGTAAACATGTATACCCTGTAGTGTCTTACACTTTCGACTTGAGACTATATGGCATTTTTACAAAAGATCTGAGCTGCATTAATACTGCATAAAGGTACTTTAATCAACTTTGTCCTGTTTCTTTTTTTTTTTCTGGCACTACTGGCTCTGATTATAGTTTATTTTTACTATTTTTAAAAGTGTCTCATTTATTGTCTGATTAAAAAGCTCTCTTATTGTGACTGTTTTGCATTTGCGGTCGCAAAATCTAGGTGGCTTAGTGTACACTTTACAAACCAGTTCTAGACCAAATAAGCTTTCGTTTCTTGCGCTTGTCTTGCATTCTTGGCACATTCGCTTCTAACTATGATAGTTTCGTAAAGTTGGGATGCAGCCCACTCTAAATAGTGGTTTTATTTTCGCTCTTTATGAAAAATGTATACACATAATAATAATAGTGAGCCCCTCCCCCTCCCCCGTTCAAAAACCTTAATGCAACGTACTGCTCTCCGGCTTAGTAATAGCCACGAAGTTGGTCTTCCTCTTCGACCAAATCTCTGGCAAACTCGTATATGCTTAGCAACATCGACGGAAACTTGCTGGCAAAATACCAGTAGAATCCTTCAGGTAGTGGGCCAACTGCCTTGAGCAGCTCAGCAGGCATATCTTGATAATGGTGGTATTTATTCCTCACTGCCCGTAACAAGTCCATTAATTTATGGGTATCATACTTTCTATACTTGCCTAGGTTGTCAAGGAATAGCTGGTCAAACATGCAAAACCATCCGTCTTTACCCAACACCTTGAGTGCAATGGATTCAAACCGAATTAATAAAGGCGAAGGTGGATCCCTTCTTTCCACTTCAAACCTATCAGAAATCTTGAGAAGGAACTCCATCTTGCGTTCTGTACTCCAGAAATACGGATGCTTCATCACGGTCACAATATCTGGCCTCTCAACAGGGTTTCTGGCAATCATCTTGGTGAGTAAATCTTTAACTTCAAAAGAATCCTTCTGGTCGTTGACGCCCTCTAAATTGTACTGTCCTTTAATAATCTCACCTTCTCTAATAAATCTATCCCCAAATGGATGTTTACCTCCGGTTAATATATAGTAAAAAACACAGCCTGTTGAAAAGATGTCTAACCCTCTTGTTAATCGAACGTTTGAAGTAACCTCTGTATACTTCTTACTCGCCTCTATTAACAACTCCGGAGCTCTCCATCCAGAGGTCCCGGCAGCATTTGCTGTGGTGCCCTTGAAAGATGACTGCTCTCCATCCAACCTCTTGCATAACCCAAAATCCGAAATGAGAAATCGAGCTTTACCTGTTCCATTTTTTGGTAAAACAACAAGAATATTCTGTGGTTTGATATCTCTATGAACTATTTTTAAAGAATGCAAATGATAAACACCATTGGCTATTTGCCACAATATCTGTTGTGGTGAAAATGTTATGTCAATTCGTTTCTTCTCAATCACATCTTCCAACGATGCGGAACATAGTTCCAATGCAATGTAAAGAAACTTGTTGTGTTCCTGTGAACAAAAATATCTAATAACGTTCGAGTGGTCATCACTCTCTTGTAATAACGATATTTCATGAGATGCAACGTCACAGAAATCTACTAACATTCTCTTAACGGCCACCGGCCTATTTTCAAAGTAGCCTTTGAATACAATTGTACCATGGGATCCGAACCCCAGTATCTCATCCGTAATGGATAAATTGTTGCTTATTTTTGTAACATTTTTATTTTCTTCAGCATCCACTTGTCCATTTTCAGCGAGCTTATTTTCGGTACTTTCAACATCTTTCTTTTTATGTTTTTTGCCTCCCCTGGCTCCACGCTTACGCTTTTTCTTAATATCACTATCTAAGTCATTGATAATTTCTATCTCTTCTTCATCGTTTCCATTCATGACTTCCACAACTTCACTGATTTGAACATTTTTAGAGGACTCTTTCTTTGCTTCTTCCTCAAATTTTATGCTCTTTTCTATGATATTTTCTTCAGTTTCGGTATGCTCTTTCTCACTACTAGATTCCCCAGTAGATAATGGATTCTGTAACTGCTGTTGTTGCTGCTGCTGCTGCTTATTAATGTTGAAAAAGTCAATGATCTCAAATCTGTTCAAGAGATAGAATATTAAAAAGCATATTAAAGCAACAATAACATTCTCAAAAGTTCTAATAGTAAAATCTTTTAAACTATTAAGTTTGTAAGTCGATGTTGGCTTCCCATTGTAGCTCTCATTGAACTCTTCATGTTTTCTACTTTCGTAGTACTTGGCAGAATCAGGCAACTTCCTATTATTGAGATCATATTTTTTGGTAGGTATTTGTTCTATTGCCGTCGGAAAAATTGTAGGATGGTAAAGAGCCAAATCCTTTTCGTCTGGCTCCTTTTCATCGACTTTGGCCTTTATTGAGTTATCATGCACACCTTTAATTGACTGAACCAATAAATCATTATTGAGTAGAATTGATGGGCTTCTCCATTTTTTACTTGTAATATACTTAGCAAAAGGCGCTGATCTCACCAAAGAGGGATAATGTGATTCCGATAATGCAAACCAAGATCCCTTCATAGTTCTATCAATAAATGTAGAATCAACATTGACATTCCTAAGGGTCATCGAAGCTTGATCGATTGGATGAGGTAATAGCACAAGTTTATTCATGTCATCAGAATCCTGATAAACATCAAAAACATTGATCGTGGTGTATGGGAGGTTTGCAACCCACTTTACTACCCTCTCCTCTGAGTCCATTGCCAAAATGGAATTGTCATGAAACGGCTGAATATATAAATTATCCATTGAATGTTCATTCTCTGTCATTAAACTACTGTATAAGTTATTTGGGCCCCATTGAACATAGGTAATATTCCAAGACGTGTTATTTTTAGCGTGGATGGTTAGTTCATACACTGTTCTTCCAATAGTGATGTATGGATCACTTGAAGAGATATCTTCTTGCTTATTATTGTCCTCAACGATCACATTCTCAATATCACATAATTCGTAATCATTCTCTTTCTTGTTCTGTTTTTCATTCAATACTGATCGACTTAATTTCACACCATAGCTTTCGATCACTGCACCATTAAGTGCATTCAACTTTAGTATTCCCGAGTGCTTAGAACCCGTATACACAAAATCATCGTTAAGTGAAAATGGTGAATTCATGATGAATTGTTTAATTGATACGGGAAGCTTTTGTAATCCGTCGTCACCAGTAAATTGATAGATAGAACCATCCCCATAAGGCTCCACAAGCCAAATAAGTTTCTCCTTATTCCTATATTGACTTCCTTGGTTTTTTTCTTCGATAAAACGGCCGTTGATAACGGAAGTGGTATTTAAGAAATCGTTGATTTTATTGCCTACAATTGACACTGGTGTTGTCGGGCTAGAGCTGAAATGCGAAGTTGATATAATACCAGCCATATTATCGTCTTCTTCTGATGCTATAGACACTATTGAACTACCACTAGCCAATGACCACATTACTTCTCCGGTTTTCCTATTGATAGCATTAAGATTACCCTCAACATCGGATGTCAATACTAAATCTGTCAATTCAAACATATCAAGTGATTTATCAAATAGAAGAGATGATAACACATCGCTCTCAGCAAGGTCTTGACGAATGCCATCGTTGTATAATAGTTCTCTGCTGTCTCTATCTTTCACTATTATATCTTTATTAATGTCATGTGGGGGTCGTTCTGAAGCGGCGACTTTCCCTAAAAAGTCAAAAAGGCATAATTTAAAAGCCAGTAATACTGTAATCCCCCACAGAAACGTATAGCTCTTGAATCGCATGGTTTAAATATACCTTGCAAAAGCTCCTATATCGACAGAAACCTATTTACACTGGTTTTTCTACCAAAAAAATACCCGTTAATGATACAGTGCAAATGTTTGCAATTTGAATGCGTTCACGCTTGCTTCTTAACTCTAGCACTGTATATGACAAGACAGAAACGTCCAATAAGAATAGTGACACAGTAGCGCTTTTTGCTAGTGGACTTTTTTTTTTGCTCACCACCTTTTTCTTCCTGCTAAGCAGCACTTTCTCCCCCACAAAGTTAAGCTTAAACAAAGCTTTTTATCAGTGTTCTGAAACAATGACAAATGATTCAGTGTCGTCGAAGATCTCATTGGAGTTCTTCGATTGGTTTCTTCAAATAATTGTGGAAATTTTCTTCAGAGAAGTCTCGTTCAGAGGTTCTTTTAACTTGCCAGTACAAGGTCCGACTATATTGGTAGTAGCTCCTCATGCAAACCAGTACCTTGACGCAGCAATTGCCACACACGTCACCCATGAGGTTTCAGGTAGACAGGTGAGGATGATTGAAGCCGCATCTTCGTACAGGTCAAAGTGGATGGGCATTTGGTCTAGATGGTCTGGTGCCATTCCTGTGGAGAGACCACAGGATCTCCTGAACGCAAAGAAGGGTACAGTAAAGTACGAAAACTATCCTGAAGACGAATTAACCATTGTCGGGGAAGGCACCACATTCACCAAGAACGCTGAGGTGAAGGGTTTGCTTGGTCTTCCTAAGTCCGGAGGTCAAATCAAAATTGCAAAGGTCATCAGCGACACCAAGTTGGTGTTAGCTGCTCCTTTCACAAGAAAGACAGGAATTGAGTTACTCAAGAACGGGACTAGCTATAAGCTGGCTCCTAGAATTGATAACCATCAATTGTTCAATAACGTTTTCGATGAGTTGCATAAGGGCTCTGTTATTGGTATCGCTCCGGAAGGTGGTTCCCATGATAGACCTCAATTAATCGAGCTCAAACCTGGGGTTGCTATCATGGCTCTTGGGACTGTTGCGAAGTATCTTGACGAGGGAACAGAGGTCTCTATTGTGCCTTGTGGTTTAAATTATTTCCATGCTCATAAGTTCAGATCGAGAGCTGTTGCTGAATATGGTAGACCAATTGTTGTCACTAAGGAAATGGGTGAAGAGTATAAGAAGGACGCTAGAGGGGCAGTCACTAAGTTAATGGAAACTATTGAAACCAATCTTAAGGCGGTGACCACACAGGCGCCCGATTATCAAACGTTGCAGGTTATTCAAGCCGCTAGGCGATTATATTCATACGGTAGGTTTTCCAATCCTCCATTGCCTGTTGTTGTTGAAATGAACAGAAACTTACTTATCGGTTATTCGAAATTTAAGGAAGATCCAAGAATTCAACATTTGAAGCATTCCGTTTTGGAGTACAATAAGAAATTGTCATATCTTGGTCTACGTGATCACCAAGTTGAAGACGCTAAACAAAACACCTTGGAATGTATTGTTTTACTAATCCATAGAGTGGTCATGCTTTCTTTTTACTCTATTTTAAGTTTACCTGGTACCATTTTATTCTCTCCAATTTTTGTTGCATGTCGAATGATATCCAAAAAGAAGCAAAAGCTTGCCTTGAAAAACTCGATTGTTAAGATCAATGCCACCGATGTATTGGCGTCTTGGAAGGTTTTAGTTGCACTCTTTTTTGCCCCATTGTGCTATTTCGTTTACTCTGTTTTAGGAACTGTCATTGCTATCAAGTATAACATGGTGCCTTTCCTAACTCACTCCTTTTTTGGCATCTTGGTCCTATTCTGTTCCTGCTGGGCTGTTTTGGTTTTGACCACATATTCGGCATTGAAGATGGGTGAAATTGGTATGGATATCTTCAAATCAATCAGACCACTATATCTTTCTATTACAAGCAATACCAATGATATAGCTGTTTTACGTGATGAGAGAGCGAAATTGTCACTGGAAGTCACTGAAATCGTCAACGAATTAGGTCCTAAGGTTTTTGCAAAATTCGATGACAAGACACATTTGGAAAGATTAGCTGATGAAGTTGAAGACGAATATGAAGTGGTGCGTACTCGTTCTAGATCGAGATCAAGATCAGGGTCTGAATCTGTTCCGAACATCTCTAGACGTGGTTCTCAAATGTCCGGTTTCTCTGATTTCGAAGGTAACGACGACGACGAAAGTGGAAAAATGCCAAATTTGTCACATGTGTCTCTTTTCCCAGACTCATACTCGGTGTGCAATACCTCTGGGGAGTCTGTCTCCCCAGCTGCTACCGCCTCAGGGGCCTCCAAGGCCTCTGCTGATGGTCTGCTCAGCAGCAGAGTCCGTCAACAAGTTTTAGAGCGGAACCGTCAAAACAATTGAAATATTTTTATCTGCTTTTTTAGTCTATTATGAAACACAAATATATTTACTCTTTTGATATAAAACATAATATCAACCCATACTCAATGTTCGAGCAGCCAGTAACTGCAGCAGTGACCGTGATTTCGGTGGTAATTTTGGTGTTGCCTATACTGTTCAGGTTGGCATATTTTCTGCCTCTGATAATGGTTGCAGGTTGCATTCAAGTGATCGCATTTATCATCATCTGTTTGTATTACAGGTCCCCAGATGTAGCGGCTACAAGACGGAAAGGGGGATGGCGGTTTACCAGCTCTTTTGATCTCGACAAGGCAGATCATTGGGAACACGAATGCAATAATTTTATCGGAGCTAATCAAATGCAAACTTTAGACGATGATTACCATGACAGTGCGGAAATCAATGAAGTGCTAGCCAGCATAGTTGATTACGTGATTCGAGATTTTGTTAAAAGCTGGTATCAACGTATTTCCACAGATGAAACTTTTATTTTAAGCCTGAAAGGTGAAATCAAACATGCTATCATAGAAATACAAGATAGGCTCACAAAAATCGATTTTGCACAGTTTCTAGTTCAAACTTTACTCAAAATAGTCAATGATCATGTATTAAGTTACAACAAAGCTCTCGAAACAGTTAAGGCTAAAGTAGTAAACCATGGAAGCGAGCTTGAAATTAGCAGAATCATATTGGCTAAGTATCAAGCTTTGCACAAGGCCATTAATTTGGAATCCAAAAACCAAGATGATGATATTAAAAAATACCTCGGTGATTCTATTAGCAAAGTATTACCCCTCATTCTAAGTGAGAAAGTGCAAAAGTCAAACATTGTTATGCTTCTTTTAAGAGAAATTTTGGGCTCCTTAATCCTGGGCTCTATTACCATGAATTTCTCAGATCCTGACTTTATTAACCAACTCATAGAAACTCAATTAACACAACAAATGAATGATAGGATTGATGTCAAGAAATTAAGAGAATTTATTGAGCTTTCTGTTTCAAAACAAGCAGATGACAAAGATTTTCTTTACAACGACGGATTTGATTATTTTAATATATCTTTAAAATTTACTAGCAAGCAAAGCGAAAAATATAGCAGGGAGTTTGCCAGTTGTTTAGACGAAATTTATCTGTTAAAGTGTCTCTATTATATAGGATGGAAATCCTCAAGAATAACACAGCTGTCGGGAAATGATGATCCTAAAATAGTACTAAAATTTAAAAAAAGAACTGAGAAATTAATGGCAATAATTCAAAGCAGACTCAATGAGCTTAAACAGACTAAAAGCCATCTAGGTGTTTACAAAAATGATGCTCCTTCTTCAGCGTCTCTCATCCTCCAAACCAATCCTTATGTTACTATAACAGCATTACCGTCTTACACATTTCAACATGTATTAACACACCCTGTGTTATCCGCTTATTTCACCAAATGGATGAATAAGAGACAAGATAGGAAAATTTTACTTGACTACTATTATGCAGCAGAAGCGTTGAGAAATCCCCTTGAGTATATTGATATGGAAGAAGCATCTAAAAAATCAGAGCTTTCTGAAACAGAAATACAGTTTGCATCCCGAACCTACATTACAACATCATCTCAACTTTCAAACTCATTAATAGAAAATAGCGGCTCTGAAAATGATGTGCAGTCATTAAATTTACATCCAAGATCGCTGCATCCTCACAACAATGTTTCTGTCCAATCAAGTAAGCCAGGTGACTTCAGTACAGGAATTTTATCTTTGGATGATGAACTATCGCAATCAGATGATATTTATGCACTTTGGCAAAAGTTTTTTAACTCAAATGTTCTTCATATACCAACTTCATTGAGTGAGCCTGTGAGGAAATTTATTGAGTTTTATCAAACGGATCTTGCCCATTTGCAAAACATCAATAATGAACTTTCAGAGCTATATATCAGCTCCAGGAACTCCATTTTCCAATTGCAAGTACTCATATACATGAGGATGAGACAAAGCGATTATAAAGTGTTCAAAGAGAGTGACATATATCTGAGGATGTGTGCTGAAGAATTATTGTCAAAGCCTGATACTTTACACGATTTGGATTCTAACGTCTCATCTAATATGAGTACGAGAGACATAAACACGGATGGTGACCCTCTATCCACGTATATCGAAAAAGGGGAGCATTATCTCGATGTTAATATGACAGGAAAAGTCGGTGACAATGTTGTCAAAGCAGTTCAAGATGTTGTTGTGCAAATCATGAAAGACAATAAAAACTCCAATGCTTTTGAGTCTAAAGCTTTCAATACAGAGAGTAGTTTAAGTCGTAATGAGCTCAAAATTGACGAAAAACTCACCGCTGATAACAATAAAAACGAAGTTAGCAATATTAATGGCAACGGAAGTTACGAAAATTATAATGAGGACGACGAAAATGACAATAATAAAAGTTCAGACATTATGTATGATAGAATAAATAGAAGTGATGAAAAGTTGCTCTTGGGGGAAAAAAGAGCTAGTAGATTAGTTAGTGACGATGTGGCCCATGATTTATTTGGTTCTGTTCGTGATAAAGGATTATTTGGCGACAGCAAAACCAATAGTGTACTATTTGGTGAAAATCAACACATTGATTTTGAGAAAGAGGATGACGATAACAATTCCATGCTAAGTAGCAATAACAGCTTTATCGATGGTGAGCATGGTATTCAAACGAGTAACATTAATTTTGGTATGAGTATTAGTGATCGATATTTTAGTGGTTGTGACGATGAAGCTGATAACAGGGCAATGGAAAGCTCTGTTGAAGATATGAAAGATTTAAAAAAAAGTAATATCATGAGCACCCAGTTGACGTTCACTCTAGAAATTGAAAGATTGCTTAACGAAATAGAAAAACTGACTCAGCAGAAGCACGTCATTGAGACTTTATTAAAAAAAGCTGAAATAATCAACAATGTGCCTGAAACAAAACTATTAACAAGATCCATGATGAGTTTAGAAAGAGAAATAGCATTCAAAGAGTTGCAGAAGGAACAATTTTTAATGCAAGAAGCTAATAACTCTCTTTTTGGCAAATGCTCAGTAGATATTTTATCTTTTATCAGTGACAAGGATTCAAATGACAAAGAGTTTATTTCTTATGTCATTAATGTTACTAAATACTCTGACACTGACATGCAAAACATTAGTGAAAATATGTGTATACACCGAAGATTTAATGAATTCTATGAGCTGAACTCTTACTTGAAATCCAACTATCCATTTGTGAGTTCTTTACAATTTCCAAAAAAGAAAATTGTTCTCAAGTTTCAACAGGATGTTATAGTTGAAGAGCGAATGATCTTTTTGAATATGTATCTCAAACGATTAATCAAAAATGAGCAAATATGTGAGGATGTTATCTTTAGAACTTTTCTGTCTTCAGAGCCATTTGATATTCGTCACATAAAACAATACGTGAAGGGTATTAAAAAGAATGAAACCAAAAGATTTGCTTCTTTGAAACTAAGTGATTCTATAACATATAGTACATTTATCCAACCTGTAACGGATTTGATTTTGACTTTGTTTCAATTAAACACAGACACTGGTAAATGGATTAAAGGTAAAACATTGGTCCTAATGTTTCAACAATTTTTTGGTTCTACCTTTGAAAAACTGATCCGAAACTCCATAACCTCGAAATTAGAAAGTGAGACAGCCGTTTTAGAAATACTTAATAAATTGAAAGATTCACTATGGCCTAATGGCAAATGGAGAAGCCCAAAACCCTTGAGGACAGAAGCTGAAAAGGAAAGAAGTAAGGAACAAGCTAGAATTATGTTGCAATTATTCTTGTCTGACACTTGCTCCAAGCTACTAGGTAATGAATCGTCTTCAATGGCGGCTGAGACCATCTGGGGTATATTGCAAAAGAAAACGCTAAACAGGCACTTAATATTAAGTCTTCTTGATGAATTTATAAAATTTGTTTTTACTTAGAAAAGATATATATTTATGTATGCGTAATAGACTGTATAATAGAAAAAATATGTTTTAATTTATAACAAAACGCTTCTTATTAAGTTTAATTCCATGCTTTGATTTCAGTTTTAACTTTGGAAGCTTTTTTAGTCCATTTTTCTTGACTCTGTTGGCATCACGATATTTTTTTGAAATGTTGTATTTATTCACAATGTTTTTAAATCTGACAAAGTCAAGCTGTTTGTTTCCTTTGAATGGGTCTTCAATCTCGTCGAAAACCTTTCTTTTAAAGTTAGTGACAACCTCCTCTTTTTCATGATCTAGTAAATCAATTTTCACTTCATCATGTTGAGTTGATTGTTTGACTTCTTCAAAAAAAGCTTTTGATGACTCTTCTAAGTTTCTTAGCTCATTGATCATGATATCTCTGTAAGAAAATCTCATATTTTGCTGATGAATCTCTTCTTTGACAGAGTTATTGAAATCTACCAGAGGAACATTCATTTCTAGATGATTATGTGTCCTCTTTGCCTCTCTTTCAGCTTCTAGTAATTCTTTCAAAACCCTTTCATTTGCGGCGTATTCTTTTAGTTGTTGCATATTGCGTTTCCAAAGAACTGTTTCAGAATCTTCTGTTTGTAATTTGTCATCACTACGATCAAAATATGGATCCGGTAATGGTTTCTTTGGTGGTGACAATTTATGACTAAACAGTTTCCAAATTTCATCCTTCGCTTTGAAATGTGCAACTTTGGAGCTCAACTTTCGAGATCTTGAATTATTTGTGACATTGAATGAAGCATGTAACACTTCTCGCCAACTCATTACTGGAAGATCTTTATCTTTATCAGCCGATATCATTTGTTTGATTCTAATGTCGAGCATCTCATCGATAATCATGTCAAGTTCATTCATGACTTCTAATCTTTGAGTTTTTGGCATTTCAATATCATCTGGAGATGATCTTCTATATTCTACATCGGGTTCTCTATTATAATTAGAATAAAATTGTTCAATATTTGCAGTCTCCAACGGAACTTCTTCATCTGAAGATATTGAAGTATCAGAGTCTTCACTTTTGGTGTTACTCATCTGATTGAATTTTGCTTGAAATCTTCTTTCTATTGATAAGTCCTTATCATAATTATTCAATTTACTGATGGTAGCATCAATTGTTCGCTCAAATGCAACGCTTAACTCATCATCCAATGTAACGTTGGTATCATCAGAGTAGAACAATATGTCAGATCTAGGATCAAAAGGTTGAATAATTTTCTCATTTAAGAAGTTTCTTTCCGCTTTGAACTTAGGCCTTCCAATGAAATCAAATGTATAAGTGTATCTCTCCTTTGGTGTTTTCATTTTTTGCCTTGACTGTGGAAACGCAGACCATGTTCTTGGAGGCCAATTATCCCATTTTGTATGCAGATAACCTAAATTCCATGCATGTAGGGCCAAATCCAGTGTTCTTTCCGCATCTATGGCCCTCATCACCTTCATGAAATATTGCTTGTCATGATGATCCTTTTCTGGAATCTCCATAGCTCTTGATTGAGAAGGGAGATCAATTATTTGAGTATTGGTTTACTAAAGCAAGAACAACTAAAAGATTTTTTCATTTTCTTCACCAAACTCAACAACTATTCCATCAACAGCTGAAAATGCCTATTATTGAAGAGATAGAGGACCATGACGAGTTTGCTGATTTAGGTAACCAAGACGCCAACATGGTCTCTGTTGTTGCGCCATCAGCCGCTGCCTCAAAAACGAATACGCTTAAGGATGATGACCTTACTGCTGATGAAGACAGTTCGTCACACTCACCACCTAGTGGAAACAAAGGCGGATTAGAGTCTACATTGACTTCTGAGCAGAGGAAGGAGTTTAAGAAAATGCAGGTTGTGTATCCATGCTATTTTGACAAGAATAGATCAACAAGTGAAGGTCGTCGTTTACCACTGTCACAGTGTGTTGAAAATCCTTTAGCCTATACCATATTCAAAGCTTGTAAGCTGCTTAAAATTGTTGCGGTGCTTGATGCCGAGAAGAGTCACCCACAGGATTGGGGAAATCCAGGTCGTGTCAAGATAGGTTGCAAATGGGACGGAACACCTACACATGAAATGTTCAAGTCAAAGAAACAAATGTTACATGCAATTGCTGTTTATTTGCAGGAGCACCCGACAACGTTAGCCAATGTTAAGGATCTTCCAGGTGCTCCAGAATACATGGAAGGTGAGTATAAACCTCAAGAGGTGCCAAAGGTCGCTGGATTCAGGATGAATACCATTGTGCCATTGCATTCCACTTTGACAATGAAGAACCCAAACACAGCTGGTGTTTACATTAGACCAAAGAATGAAGCTGTAAATGAAAAGGCAAAGGCTAAGATGCAAAAGAAAATGAAGATGAAAGTTCAAAGAATTAGAGGGTAGATTTATGAATTACAAAGGGGAAAGTTATACTATCCAAACAGAAAATACAACAATCAATTTAATGACTTTAATATGTATAGTTTTATCTTCTTTGCATTTACAATATTAGAAGTAGTTAATGCTCGACAACCTAGTTCTTTGGAACGTACTGTTCTCTGTACTTTAAAATAGAGTCTAGTTGATCTTGGCTAATTCTATCCTTCATCAAGTTAACGATGTCATCAAAGTTGACGATATTTAAAACTGGGACACCATAACGTTGGGAAACGGCCTTAGTAGCACACAAGTTAGAGTCTGCTGTGGTTTCCATTCTGTCCAATGCAATGATAACACCTGCAACAACACCTTGCTCTTGTTTAATGATATCAAATGCCTCGTTGATAGCCGTTCCTGCTGTCATCACATCGTCGATAATAAGAATGTTCTTACCCTTCAAATCTGAACCAACAATACTACCTCCTTCACCGTGGTCCTTCTTTTCCTTTCTGTTGAAAGAATAACCAACATTGGCATACTCTTCACCGCCTAGTTCGTAAAGCTTAACAACTGTGATGGCGGCAAGAGGAATACCTTTGTAAGCAGGACCGAACAGGACGTCGAACTTCAAGCCAGATGCAATGATAGCCTTAGCGTATGCCTCAGCAAGTGCACCAAGAGCCTTGGACGTAGAAAAAAGACCCATGTTGAAGAAGTAGGGAGAAATCCTACCCGATTTTAGTGTAAACTCTCCAAATCTTAGGGCGGTGACATCCAAAGCGGCTTGAAGAAAGGATTCCTTGTGAGACATCGTTGGCAATTTCTGCTAGTTGGAAAAGAACAAGTAACGACACAAAGTGATTTGAAAAAAAAATTATCAAATTGTGAACTTCAAGTGATGAGTTCAAATCCTTACAAATAATGATCGATGCATTGCTCAAATCATCGATAACTGAAACTCGTACAAGACGGCGATCTTCAACTACCAGTAACAGTGCAAGTCCGCTAATAAAAAGAGGTTTCCATCCAGGGAAAGCAACACCTGCTACCGAATACCACACTTTAACTAAGGCATCAAATTTACCAATAGAGCTACCGCTGCCTTTGTCAAGGCAAGCACTCTTGCAAAGATTGAATACTTTCTCACCTTTGTCATGGTCTGTTAATGACAGTGAGCTTTCTCCGATTGTTTGCGCTGTTCAGGGTTGGAAATGTAGCGAAACATACGGTTCTGAAATAAGGAAGAACGAGCTACATTGTGTTGGTTGTCATGCCCTTTTGATGGTGAAACTACCTCATTTGGGCTACGCGGAAAGCACAATTGATGTTTCTGACGATGAATTAGGCGTCAGCATTGGCTATGGTGCTGTGGAGAACTTATTTTTAAACAACGAAGAGGCCATTTCAGATTTAGATGATGACACTTCTGATTTAATGTCTCTATCCGAAGATAACAAATCGGCCTCTTCATTCCATCAAATATTGATCAACTCTTACCTCAGAAGGTTGCAATCAGAACATTACGCATCGTGTCCATTTGCTCCACTACTTCCTTTAAAACCGGAAGATCAAGACTACTACATACGGCCAAAGGATTTACCACGGGAAATTGAGGAGTTGAGTTTGAGAGTCGACATTCTGAACAAGAATTGGGATCTTATTAAAGATATCAATTTTCAAAAGCTACAGGTTTTGAATGATACTGATTCAAGTTGGCTCAAGGAATACTCTAAGATCCAAAAGTATCATTATCTCGCTTTACTAATAGGTATCTTAGGTTGGTCACTTAAAGTACAACGGTTTCATAAAGACGTGATTTTGCTATTGCGATGCGACTATTGTTGTAGACGGGTTCTATTGTCAACGTCTATTAATGAAAAAAATAAAATTGAACAGCTACCACCATGTCCTTATCCAGCAGCAGTTTCTAATGCTGATACTGAAATGGGGTATGGAGAGGGTGGTGTATGGGAACAAGAAGAGGACACCGATTTCGATAAAAATGCAATTGATTTGTTTGATGAACATGAAACATGGTGTTGTATGCGACAGGGCTATCAGTTAGTATTAACAGGGCTGAAATCAAATTTTCAAAATTTGTAGTCTCATAGGACTGTACTATTAATAATGGCAAAAAGGAATTTACAGAGGGAGTAACAGTATATCTGTTACTAAAAATTTGGGAACTGACGAAGATGAACAGATATTTAATAGAATTGTAGATTTATAGAACTATCTGATCCTACAACAAATTTTCTATATACTGATTTAATGATAAAATAAGCTACAACACGAACTATGTTACCTTCAAATTGTGCATCAGAGATTCAGCGAAGCAGGGAACATTCACCATAGAAATCACTAGAACGGTGGTTAATTCAATTCAACTTGATATTAGCCGATGAATTAGTTTGAGTCATCCTGAGGTGCTGTTGCCTTCAAAAAACTAACTTGAACTTACATTTTAGTCTATAACAGGCTTTGTAAGTCGCAATTCAACCTATTCAAAAGAAAAAATTTATTTATTTGAAGCACAACATTAACTAGCTATGAGGAGAACAGTAGAGTAACGCAGATGCTATAATAAGGAAACGATATTGTGGTCTGTAAATAAAATTAAATGAAAATCACTTTTAGCTGGCAAAATGATTATAGATGAACATAATAATCTCTTCATTGAACACTAGTCATTAAGCAGGGAAAAATGTATACAAAAGTTGACTCCCCGATGGGCATGAAAATTAAGTCAACGGAAGCAAAGCTTTTCTTTGATATTGCTTATCTCAATAAAAGTTGTAATTCAACTTTTAGTCAGAAACTTATTATAGTGTTAGGTATTTCCCCAAAGAAGTTACTCAATGCCAATAACATTATGAAGGTTTTTAGCTTTTTATTAATATTGTAAATCTTCTGTTCATGGTATCTAATGATTGGATATATTTTTAAACTTGCGAGTGCTGCTTATCGTAAATGGTAAGCAAATAACAAAAGCTCTTCTACTCATTTAAAACAGTTGAACGATAGCAACACGTTTTCAACATCTAAGCATAACGTTTCTTTCCTGTATGGTCTTACAGGTAGTGGTAATTATATATCTTCTGCGGGTGTTACTATTTCGTTCATTTCAGTAGTTTTATCTTACTTTTCTTTTACTATATGTAGGTGATTTTGTTTTTTTGAGTTTCCTCAAGAATTCAGTTTGAGGCACTAGAAGCAGCAATACAATCATAGTAAGAGGTATTAAAACCAATTTTCTCTATTTTATTGTGTAATTCGACATGTGTTACAGCTGTTAAAGTAATAGGACGTGTATAGAAAGTTTTGATGGATGTGGGCGTAATATAATAAAGTTAAACAAATTTAATTCCAGTGAGATTCTCACTGTTATTTATATATGTTGGTTGGTAAAATGTTCCTGTACTTTGTTACAGATCATAACCATATTTTGTTTGATATATACTTTATATTCTTCAAAATTATTATTTCAACATATTGTTGATGAAACCTATGTACATCATAATACTAACTGAGCATAATACATGCAAAGTAAAAATAAGTTGTTGAAGATTTCGTATGTGTACATTACTCATGAATAAGCTGAGCATTGATACATGAATATCAATATTATACAACAATAAATTATACGATATTGGTCATACGAACATATTCAGAGTTATGATTAGACCTCTTATATTAACTTGTTAATCTATTAGGTCCGAATTAGTATAAATAGCCGTTATAAGTAATGTTATAGTTACTTTATATTGAATATATAATTAACGGTTTGTGTAGTATATTCTGGATTTATTGTGAAGATATTGTAAATTTCATAATAACATAGAAAATTCTAAAACATAATACATTCAGGTGGAAAGTAAGATCAACTATCAAATACTCTATAGGTAAGTACCATTACTATTTTTGGTAATCCAGCATCATGAATGTTTTTTACAATTTCCGTATAGCGGTAATAACGATTTAGTTTGCTTAATTAAAAAGTGTATACTAATTAATATAAATTAAAATGTGGGGACTGCCTTCTATATTAGAGATTACATTAGATTCTAGATAATCTAATAAATAATAAGAATCTTCATTGTCTTGAACATTTCTTTTTAAGAATGGCATAGTAAATATGCTCAGTGTCTTCTCTTATTATTTCAACAAATAGGATTAACTTTTATATTAGTTAAAACTGATACCAATTCCTACAAACAACCTAACGGGCCTTTGTAACAATTGGTAGCACCGACTAGTTAAATACACACACTACAGAAAATTTCAGCTATGGAAACTAACACCACGCCAGAGGACCAGAACGACTTTAATCGCCAAACCAAACGATTAAGGGACCTGAACGCAAACACATACGATGGTAGCAATGA
>PPND03000032.1:110000-120685 GCA_003708095.3 Saturnispora dispora | reverse complement strand
GTATCCTTTAGGACTACTTTACTTATTGTATTAAAGTTTTACTTGACTAATTTAGGTATTTAGAACCGGAACTACGGTTTATATTCTAATTTACATTTTGTGTATAAAAGGCCTCTATTTTACCTTTTACTTTATAATACTTTCATAATTTATTAATTATTCAGAACATAGTTTAAGAGTTTCTTGTAAAATATAGTTATTACATATATGCTGTCATATATTTCACATTATCTACTAAGCCCCGGTTTGCTTATCTATTCCTATCTCTTCTTGATCCCTTCCATGTGATTGCTCCGTGTTACAATCAATTCAATTGCTCATTATAATTATTCCAAAAGTGTTGCGTTCACGTGACTAGTTGTTCTTACTTCGTAACAGCGTTTTTGAATGATTTGATCTTTTAGTTTCACATCCTGAAAAAAAATAAGAAATATACAGTACTTTATTAGGTATATAATGATAATGAAATCTCTACATTTTAATATTAACAGAATATAACACATGCAAAATAACAGTAAGATATTGACAAAATTTGTTAGAAATAGGGGTAATTAATAAATACTGATAAATCCAGAGTTTATTACTCAAACCGTTAATTATAAATTAAGTATAAATTAAATATAAAGTCAAATGTGTTGACTATTTATATTATTTCGGATTAAGGATTAGTTTCTAAATTAGTTTGTCGATTAGCCATACTAAAAGTCTCGATCGACTTCGGTAATTGTTTGTATTACTGACGCATTACGGTTTATTTGTGAATAAAGCTTGCGTTTACGTCTTACGCTCATTTCTATCAAATCTCTTCAACATCTTATTGTAAAGATGCATTTATTATGCTCAGTTAATATTATGATGTACATAGATTTCATCAACTACAAACTGTCAAAATAAGTGGCAATCAAGTATTGCTCAGTCATTAATAAAGATATTTAACGTTGAAGTATAAACTAGAACATACATATTTCGAACGTATGATCACTATTATGTAGTATATACTAAGTTAACCATGCATCTCTTATAACACGTTAGTGTACATAAAAATAGAGAGTTACATGTAAGGTTGAATGTATTAATACAATGCATGCATATTGTATTAGTACTTCTAAGCAACAGTATGCTTAAATCCGTTCCGTTGCTATCATGTCTATTGGAGTAATCATATCTAATTGGTATTCCTCCACTAGAATACAAGCTAACCCTAACTTACACTCTATTTATATAATCAATATTTTACTATAAAAGGAACTACTGTTTCCTCTTTATTTAATTATCTTTATATTATTTAAAACAACTAAGATATAGGTTTTTACAGACTTGACTAGTTTAGATAATCTAGAACCGGAACTATGGTTCATATTCTAATTTACATTTAGTGTATAAATGGCCTTTATTTTACCTTCTATTTTAAATTCCTTTTACAATATGTTAATCATGCAGAATATAGTTTATGAATTATCATTTACTGAACGCTCTAAAATCTATTTTAATTCATAATATGGAAGGCATTCCCAATTTTTTAATTTATACTAATTAGTTTACACTTTCTAGTCAAGAAAACATACATGAGTCTTGTGATGCTTATTAAGGCGGGTACTTGTATGATAACTAGCATGCACGTAAAACAGAATGACTTTTTAGACTTTTTAGTTATTGTGTAAGGTGTCACACTAATTAAAGGTATCCTAGTGTTAAAATAAACCAGTATCAGATATGACATTATCAAATAAAAAAAAAAGACTTAAATTCGATCTGAGCTATAAATATGTATAGATTTTCACCTTTTAAATAGTCACAAAGTTATGGATAAATCACAACAGTTCCGACTTATCTTAACAAATTAATTGAAAACAATTAACTGTTTACCATGTTTGTTGAGTGCATCTTTGAAAATTTTCAAAAGTTCATCATCAGTGACACTACTTAAATTAACTGGAGTTTCATCGTACTTGGTGTCAACCAAATCGCCATTTTCCATCAGCTTCAAAACTTCTTCAAGGGTTTCTTGTCTTGAGTTCGGAATCTTTTTAATATTTGCTGTAATCCAAAAACCTTTTGCTGTAAGATTTTTGAAAATAAATAATGAAGTAGGTAACGAAACAGGCTTCATTGACATTGCACCATATGTTAGTAACGTTGCATCCTTACCAAGCTTCCTAGCTACACCTGTAGCACTAGCTCCACCTACACAATTTAGACCCAATTTAATTTCCTTACCATCAAGCCAAGACTTGATCTTTTTACCGAAATCCTTAGAGTCATTTTCACTTTCTGTAATAACATGCGTAGCACCTAAGGATTGCAATTCTTTCTTCAATTCATCAATATCGTCCCTATCTCTGACGACTGAAATTGAATTGAGTCCTAACTTATGGCCAATTTGAATGGCTGCACGTCCAACTTGAGAATTACCACCGTTTTGAATAAACCAATCACCCGGCTTCAATTGCTCGTAGTAAGTTAACATTTGGAATGCAGATGAAGGATTGACAGCAATTGTTGCTGCTTGCTGGATAGAAATTGTCTTTGCCATTTTCAACAATTGGTTGTCAGTAGTTAATCTATGTGTACACCAAGTACCAAAATTAACTCCGTTAGGAATGCACCAATCGTCAACATTCAAACCCTTGACATCATCACCCTTGGCAATGACTTTAAACACTCCTTCGTTACCTGTAACTGCCACAGCCTCACCATTTTGTAGTTCAGGTAGAGAATCAGCTCCAATTGGCGGCTTAGAAGGATAGATTCCTTGAATCTGATTGATATCAGATGGATTCAATGGCGCTGCCAGTGTTTGGATCACAACTTCGTTTGGCCTCAGGTTGTTCAAGTCTAATTTATACGAATGTGCCTTTAGAACGTCCCTTGGTTGTCCATGTTCGGAGTAAACAATCGCTCTGGCAATGACACTGTTAATGGAACTGGACATACTTCTTTTGAAAAACAATCTGTTCATATCTCTTATGATATACACCTGGCTCCTTCGTCCTTTTATGTCAATTAGGAAATCGTGATATCAATGTGGGGAAGTTGGCAAAATTTTGCTTCCTCCCCGATATCTGTCATTTCAATGAAATGCTGGCTTGATTATAGCGAGATACAATTAAAACAAGCAAATTTAGCCGGCATAGATAGCACTAATACTGGACTATCGTTTAAGGCTAATGTTTTATAGAAATTATGTTGCTGAATCGTTTGTTTGAAGCTCCGAAAGTTGATGAAACATAAATGCTTAGCTCTAAAGACAGATTTCACGGGTCGGTATTAATACAAATACTGATAAGACCAAGAAATGTACCCGTATTCTGTAAAACTTGTAATATAGAAACCTCGTCAGGTTTTCTGTACCACTACTACCAGGGTCTTTATCCTCTTTTTCAAATAAATCCCTATAATTTTATTTTTAGTTTAGTTCTCCCTTCCTCGAAAGCATCAAAGAATACACAGCGCAGCTTAAAAACAAATACAGCCTTCACTCTTTAATTTAACTGTTGCTAGTGAGATTCGATACAGAAGGCTGAAATGTTTCTAAAATTGAAACCTTTTGACTGAAGTTCAACTATTTGTAAAAAAAATAAATTAGATTGACAGTATCTTAAAGAATAATGGTACTCAAAAAGGACCTTGAAACAAGTGGGATAAAGAAGACACGGTCTTCATCACTGCTAAGGCTTATTAATACAACGTCACCGTCACCTGGTTCCTCGTCAAGTGCTGAGTCTGGTAATGATGAATCACAATCAGAATCAGAAGAAGAACTCGAACTGTTATCGTCGTCCTCCTCTAACCCCTTTGTGAGGTTTTCGAATAAACTTTATAACAAGCAAAATACCACAGCAATAATTCCGGTGCCCGACATTTCAGATAGGTCGAATTCGAACGTGGGAGAACCAAATATATTTAAAAAGATGATTTCGAGAAAGGCACTAATACCGAAACTGAAGGCGTTTAAAAGGATCTCTGACGAATTACAAGTAGAATCTAGTCCACTTGATGATGAAATACATCATGAACTAATGATTACATCAGCCCTGAAAGTCAAAGATGATGACAAAGTACAGAATTCGTTTTCTTTCAATAGTACATACAAGAATAGTAATATATTTCTGCAACAGGATAATCAAAAAAGGTTTGAGCTGATCAACAAGGCCAATGAAGCATGGAATAAAAACAGAAGGGTTAGCACTTCGTCACTAGAAAGTTCTAAAACCATCAAATCCATCAGCAGAAGAGGTTCTCTAACAGGATTGAATAGACTAGCTTCCAATGGGACCACTAAATTAAGACAAAAGAGACGACTAGGGGATAATGATGATTGTTCCTTTGTTGATGATAATGGTCACGAACTAGAATCTGACGATGGCATTAATTTGAATTACAAAAGAAGACTTATCAGTATTTCAAATTCAAATTCACCGATATTAGACAGTACAACGTCTCTGATTGATCTACCATCGTCTAGACGAAACTCAATACTTTTCCCATCAATCTACAGTGCTAGTGAAGAACTGGAGATGATGCACTTGCGATGATTGATACACGTCACGTGATTATCAAAAGGGGGTGTACTAAGTCTTTTCTCAGCGCTTTTGGTACTGAAATGGAGAAAACTTGATTCAACTCCACCATCGGTATAGCCATACTGTGACCTATGAAAGCCCTTAAAATATTACAAATTGTGGCTTCTATTTAATCCAATGCCGAATTGTTTGTCGAGTTTCAAAAATAATTGACACAGTCTCTAGAATAACAATTTTTTGTGTGGATTCATTCACTGGTGGCCTCTCTATATACTGAGAGTTTCAGGTTGTGACTAACTTGACAGCAACACTCACTTAGTTAACGAGTGTGTTTAGTTACTGACACTGTTGCGTATACTTGAAAGGGAACCGAGCTTAAAGTAAATTTTACTATTCTTCTACCATAAATTGTTGGAGTTACTAAACTAGAACTAAAGCTTTGAGTCTTTTTTTATAAAAGACAAAGTATAGTTAGTAAGCTGACGTATTTGTGTGCTTCTCTCTAACAAGAGTTGCAACCTTCCAGCCGGCTGACTGATTTTACAGTTACTACACCCTATCATGAAAAGTAAAGATGAGAAGGCATATGTAACGCCAAGATGTTTGCAAGAAACTCACTCAGCATATACAGACTCGGCAATAGAATATGACTCTTCTATCCATGATGAAAGTATTGGTTTGTTTAACAATATAACTTATACGGCACAGCAACAACCACAGTCTAGGATTTCAGAATACTCTGGATTGTCGAAACGTCCAGATAAGCCAAGGTCTCACGACAGTAATGATGAACTAAACTTTTTGGACGTTGATACTATTTCAGATATCATTGGGCACAAAAGAAATAAGAATGTTTCAACTTTCAGTATACCGACAATAATTGAGGAAATAAGGCATCCGGTTTTTAGAATTCCGGACCATGATATAGGTATCCAAAAGGACCAATGTGTAGTACTTGACAAAAGAATCAATCCGCTTAAAAGTGAAGCACAATTACAATTTAAATCTTCAAGGTATGAGCAGCATGCATTTTCAGGTGAGAACTCTATGTTTTGTGAGTACGAACACCAAAGCAACAACAACCATCGCTATAATTTTGATGATCTTTTCTCATCTGAAAGTGATTCTAATTCACTACTATCTTCACCAAATGACAATAACTTACCACCAGTTCCTTTTGTGTCAACTACAACAGGAAAACACAATAGTCGAAGTATATGGAAAATTGCGTTCCTCTCAACGAACTTGCTAGTTTTGACTTTCATAATTGCGACAAGTTTATTGCTTTTCAAGCAGAAGTACTTGGTTGAACCACTTTCAAACTTTCATGTCAGAAATATCAACAATGTGCTACTCAACGAAGACATTTTGTTATTTGACATAAGCACCTCTGCAATCAATACAAATTATGAAGAAATAAAAGTTTGGGATTTAGATTTAGATGTTTTTCTTGTAACTGATTCACAAAATTTGGATTTGCTAACCGATTCTGTGAATCTTCAACAAAATCAAGTGATTATTTTATTAGGTAATAGCAAAAGATTTCAAACACCTTTGACTTTTCCAGGTACTTTCTATAATCACAAAGTTAAAGCTTGTGAGAGCTCTGCTGAGGTACGACTTCACAAGCCAGCTGAACATTTCAAATATAATGATGACATTCTGAGTGGTCAACAATGGCAACATATTTTGAATGCTAACTACACATTACTAATACGCGGAGAACTGAAGTATCAATTACCTCTTAGTGAAACTACTGAGTTACTTGGTATCAATTTTCAAAGGTGCGTTAAAGTATAGAATCTATGTATAAATTTGTTATGATATATTATTTTCCTTCTTCACACCTTTTCCAGCAGGTGCCATTTCTATTAACGCATCTAAATCACCACGGATTTTTCGCTCACCATCAGTACCTCTCTCTACCCTCAATAACAGTCTTTTATCAACAGCAGGGCACGTAAATTTGGACTCGTTAAATTTAGAATCTCTCAACCAACATAGATCGCATCGTCTATTAACGGGAGTGCATACACTTTGCCCAAATCCGACTAAAACGGGATTAATTTCACTCCATATTTCCTTATGGTCTCGCAACATTTCCTCGAGGTATTTCCGAACTAACTCAGGATCCTTTTTACCATTTGGTACCCAACCGTACAAATCACACATTCTTGCCATATGAGTATCAACGCTGATACCCATTATTTTGCCCCAAGCACCCATCATTATTAGAATCCCCATTTTATGACCGATTCCCTTGAACGCCATTAGTTCTTCAAGTGTATCGGGTATATCACCCCCAAATTCATTCACTATCTTTTCAGCAGCTAGTTTCAAGTATTCTGTTTTTCGTCTATGAAATCCAATCGGATTGATAAGAGCGTCTAATTCTGCTGATTCAGTATCTATAATCGCTTCAACACACAATCCGTTTGGATATGATGGCAAATACCTTTTTTGTAGTTTCTGCATTACCTGAAAATTAACCTCATCTTTGGTTTGTGAAGAGAATAGTAATGAAACAAAAAGTTGAAATCTAAAGTCTCTTGTTGTCTCTACATTTGGATTGAACTCCCTTATAGCAGACCCTTTCAAACTTCCAGTACTACCTTTCAACTCTTTAATATCCTCCATGCTTAATTCATTTATTATGCCAGTCAATTTGTATTCATCTGTAATTTCCTGTAGAATAGTAGGAATTCTTATACACCCAAAGACATCAACCGGTGTCTTAATAATCTTTCTCATCTTCCTCATTTCATTATACATTGGCCAAAATGATTCTGGAGGATTCAATTTATCTGATTCAAGCTTAACATGTTCAATAACCCTTTTCCTTCTTTTTAATTGGTTATCACTATCAAATTTTGTTATCTCGTCATCAAACGTCAGACTCATTTCCTGTTTGATTCTCACAGAGCTTCCTCGTTTAACACTCCCTGCGTCAACAGCTTGTTTAAAGTGTCTACTCACTGTCATTATTCTGGATTATATGAAGCTAAGAATCATCAAAAATATAAATCATCAATAGAAAAAATTTGAATCTTTACTATAATAATAAATAATCAGAATATATAATGTGTGACGGTGAAAGAAAAGGAGAAAGAGAACAAAAACAAGAATAATAAATAAATAATGTAAGGATAAATAAAGAAAAAAAGGTAAGGTATATGTTAAGAAATTTGTCTATAATTCTACTTCCACCATGATTGGAATATGATCGCTTGGGAAATCTGGATTTGGAAATCCTGGCCATTGCTTTAAGTATGTTTCATCGACATCACCCAATACCTTTGTGAATTTGATTGCGTCTCCCTCTTTAATATCACAACTGTATGATCCATCATTGAACCAGATATAATCGATGATACCTTTAAATTTCTGTGCGTAAGTTGTCTTTGTAAATTCATTGGTGTCGTATAAGGTCTTGTATGGAGACTTGAAGCATCCTAATGGATTTATAATGACATCCCCCTTACTAAATCCACGACCGTAATTGTATTTCCATCTAGGATCAGCTCCTGTATCTAGCTTACCAGTCGACATATACTCATAAACCATTGAAGTTGGTTCGGAGTTAAAGTCCCCGACCATAATAATCTTTGGCTTTTCCACTCTGAGCTTCTCAACCAATTCATCGTCTCGCCCACTGTCACATTTGTAATAGCGTGCAATACTTCTTTGTAGCAGCTTAGTCAATAAGAACGTTTGCATGAATTTAACATCATCATGCTTAGGTGACCAGTACAAATGTGTGTTACTAATAAAAATGATTTCGTTGGTAACCTTATGCCTTAATACTGCTATGATTGCTACCGTGTTTCTAATATTTAACCTCTCGCACGTATCAATCGTCTGCTCAAACATGGGATCGTTCATAAAATGATGTGATAGGTTGATATTTTCGTAATTTAACAGCTCGAACTTTTCTCTATTGTAGAATATGCTAACTCCATCCATCATGTTAGCTCCCTTAGTCCAGTATCCAGGAACAGGTTTTCTACTGAATAATGATTCAAATCCCATCTTTTTAAAATTTGAGTTCCAATGTGTCTTATAAATCTGGTACTCCATTTCTTGGAAACACATTATGTCGGCCATAGCACCCAAATCTTGGAACTGCTTATCCAATCTTTCTAAGCGATGCCTCCAATTGGTAAATTCCAATGGCAAATATGAGTACACTGACTCCCAAATGTAATGTCTTGATAATATATTATACGACGATATTGTTAATCTCCGATTTTCGGTTTTCAATGGAGATAAAATGTCAAGTCTCCTATGGTTTAAGATCGTATTAGTGGTCACTACGGGTGTTCCCAGCGCAATGGGGCGTTTTGCTAGCGCTGGTACTTTAAAGACGGGGTTTAGCACTCTCACCGACATACCTGGAAGTACTTACAATAAAGTTTCAAAAGATCAAAGTATGCACTATTTATTTTTTGTTTTTTTCTTTCAAATGGTTATTATATTTATTCATTATATATAACAAAACACCAATATATATAAATAGACAATTATAACGATAATGTACAGCACTTCCTCTAAGTCTTTCTACTGGAACCAAAATCCACTTTGGTCCTTTTACCCCCCACAGATGACGAACTTGTCGTTTTATTGAATTCAAATCTAGTAACTAATGGAATATGATCACTTGGATAATACTCAGATGGGAACCCGATTACTTCCTTTGAATAATTGGAATCAACACCACCCAATAGACCTCTTACCGATAAAACACCCATGGAATACCAAATATAATCGATCACCTCTGTAAACGTAGGTGTGAAATTGGTGAATGGTAACTCTCCAATAGTATCATACGATGACTTCAAATGGAATGGATGAGTCAAACCTTCTTCTGTGTATTTACCATAATCACGGTCCTTCAAATCATCATGTCCTTTTGATGTACCTTGTGATATGTATTGGTAAACGGCAGAATTATTTTGAGAGTTAAAATCACCACAAATGACTAAAGGCATCTTCGCCAAATCTTCTTTGGAACTCAAATGCTGTTTGACAACAGTTTGGATTTCCTCTAACAAGACAGCAACTTGAAGTGCCTTAACATCATTAAATTCAGGATCCCAATGTAGATGTGTGTTAGCAACAATCACCTTATTACCAGAATTAATGTGTTGTAAAACAACCAAATTAGCAACATTGTCCTTTGTTTGAAATCTATTAAAAACATCCTTAGATGCCCTCTTACCCATGAAATATGATCCATATTCCAAATCTTTTTTATCCATTAATTCAAAAACGCTTTCTTGATAAAATATAGCACACCCATCAACTTTCTTAGCATTTTTCTCATTCATTGTCTTTGCACGAGTTTTAGCATGGAAAACCCCCAAATATCCATGAGAGAGCATTAGTGGGACCCAGTGTTCTTCATAAGTACGTGTTTCAACTTCTTGTAGACAGATGACATTTGGTTTATAGTTAATAACATCTTCTGTTAATTTCTCTCTTCTTCTATCCCAATTGAGCACCCATGATGGTGTATATTTATACATTTTTTGCGTTGCATAATGCTGACATAGTGTATTGTAGGACATTATGGTAAAACTCTTTGGTTTTGATTCATGTAAGTCAAATTCTGGTTCTTCGTTATTATTTTCTCCAATTTCTCCATCTTCGCCAATTTCAATCCATTTTCTTGGTTCTGGCTTTGGTAATGAAGGTGCATCGTCTCGCAAATGAATTATTAAACCTCTGGTACCCTTTTTGGCAATTATGTTGACAATATCCTTGTCGATATTTGCATTACCTTCAATACCAAGAAATTCAAGTGCCAATAAATTACTAAATGCATATGGAATATCCCTAATGTCATTATCAAATAAATATAAGTATCTCAAATTAAATAACATACCCAATTCATTTGGTAATTCTTTAATTAAATTATTTGATAAATCTAAAATTCTTAACGATTTCAAATTGCAGATAGCTTTCGGAATCCTTTCAAGCTGGTTCCCATTCAAAAATAGTCTTCTAAGGAAAGTGTAGTCAAATAACTTTGGTGAGATGGCGATTAATCGTTGGCCAGATAAATCTAATCCTGTCCACAACTGTGTATCATTTTCTTTAACTCTAATTCTCTGGTCTTCTAATTCTTCATTGACAGCATCCACATTAGCCAAGCCGGTTTTC